>VZTV01120454.1:0-45515 GCA_013400875.1 Anhinga rufa
GCCAATGCCAACACCCCCAGTTTTCATCCCAGGGACATGCTCAGAGCCAGACCTTCTGTGCAGGCCGTGTAATGACACCCTTTCAACTTCTTTCTCCCCAAGACCACAAACCAGCAGCTAAAGCATTGAGGCAGTACCAAGCACCCTATTCCTCCGGCTTCCCCTTTGAGCGCACCCATTACCCTTCAGCCACAGCCTGGAGACACTCAGAGCTCACATCCCATGGCTGCATGGCCAAGCCAAAACCCCGCCAACCCCTCCTGGGATTGCTCAGCAGATGCCACGGCAGCAGCAGGCTTTGAGATAGAGAGCTGTGTCCAAGGGGAGTTGGGAACATCACTTTTTCCGCCTCTAATCAGCTTGTTAGCAGCCTAATAACAGAGAAGCCCTGCACATTACAAGCCCCCGAAGTGAGGCACAGCCTATTGTCGAATTGCTGCTTGACAGCCAGCTTTCGGCAGCCCTAAATTATCCCATGACAAGCTGCAGTGAAAAGGTGAGCAACCTTGCGCATAATCTACAATCATTATCATTTCCATCTTTATTACCCACAGTATGCCGAGCACATTAAGGAGGCTTTAAGGGAGCTTTTGTTTTGCAATAATTTCTTAAAAAACCTGCTTTCTTGTTAGTATCTCCCCTGCCATCTCATCAAAATGGAAATGCTGCAGAAGGCTCCATTTATTTCCTTTAATTCTCCTTCCCACTTCTAGCCAGCACGGGCTGGCTTGGTAGAGACTTTTTGGTTGAGCCAAGGTTAAAAGTGCCTGTGCAGACGCGGCCTCCTCGAGCTCCAGGATTTCATGCTCTGCGCAGACACAGCTCTCCAGGACATGGATGAAACTCTGGTGTCCACAGAAAAGACCTCCCGGTCTTTCCCAGCAAACCACCCCCCAGCCCTTTTGTCTCCAAAACCTGCGGCTTCAGCAGCTCAGCATCGTGGGGGACACGCTCGGGGGAAATCTTCCCAGTCGTGATGGGTGCAGAGAGGGAATCCGGGCGGTGGGTCACCCCGGGGATTTCCAGGGAATAGCAACACCGAGGTTTATTTGTCACAGGCAGCTCCAGGCTGGCAGGCGTGAGCTGTTTGCATTTAACATAAACGCGATTCTTGTTTTGGTTGGCAGGCAAAGGGGATTTGGGTCTCATTCATGAGATTTTTCTTCTTTGTTCTCACTCCCTCTCACTCGAGCATGGAGCTTCATCCAGGCTGGCCTCAGTCCCGTGTGTACCGGCACCGGGACCACCCTCCAGGAGCCGAGGACAGGGAGGAGGACAGACAGACAGGTTGTTTCACAGCACAAATCCACCTCTGGGATTATCTGACCTGGCCTCACCTACACTATGTGCAAAGTCACATTTGGAGTCGCAGGGGATGGTCTCTCCCCAGGCCCCTCAGAGACGGAGCCGCTCTGCTCCCCCCGCAGCTCGCTGCCACCATGCCCACTACAGCTCAGCTGAGCAATTTGTCGCCGGTGCCATGTTGCCAAACACATAGGTATTAATTAAAATCACAGCGAAACAGTAATCGAGTGAGAAGCCACAAGCCGCCACACACCCCAGCGAGGGAGGGGGCACGCCAAGAGGTTGCTCTGCTCCCTCTCCTTTGCCCTTGCTCTCCGCTACTTCCAGCTCTTGGGGATTTTGGAGGGCAGGTCGGTCTTTCCAGCCTCCATCACTGACTCAGCACTGGGAAAAGGAGCCAGTTGGGCAGTGCTTGGTCCCCTTTCCATGCAGAAATGATGCTCATGACACTGGGGGCCTGGATCTGCCCTGGGGACTTGTCCTCCCCCAGCCCACATGGCAGCAGCCTGTGCTGCCCACACCTACCCTGTCCAGAGAGGGGCAGCGGGGCCAACGGGGCACAGAAAACCAGAGGGAAAGGGAGGAAATGAAACAGGAAAGCTAGGAGGGGAAGAGTGAGGAAAACCACAAAAAATGGGAAAAGGAAAATGGGGTTGGAGGCAGTGGTCTCTGCCCCTGGGTAGAGCAAGATGTTTGCAAACCAACGCTTCCCATCACAATTCCCAAGCCAGCAGGACCGCAGAGAAGCATCCTTCCTTGCTTAGGACGTGTCAGCCTCTCTCAGCCCCCTTCCTTGCAGCCCACAGGGTCACCAGCCAGACCTCTCCCCTCCTCCCTTACCTTTTCCGCTGACTGCGACGTCCCAAAAAATATAGGGATGAAGGCTAACCACACAATGCAAGTAGTGTACATGGTGAACCCGATGGGTTTGGCTTCGTTAAAGGTCTCCGGGACCCCACGGGTCTTAATAGCATACACAGTGCAGGTGACCATGAGAAGCATGCTGTACCCAAGCAAACAGATGAGGGAGAGGTCCGAAATGTCACATTTGAGGATGCCCCGGGCAAAGTGGGGGTTTGTAGTCCGCTGGTCCTCGTAGTCAATGACAGAGTGGGACGGGTCCACGATGAACCAGATGCAGACGCCCACGAGCTGCAGCGAGATGAGGCTGAAGGTGATGACCAGCTGGGAAGCGGGGCTGATGAACCGGGGAGCACTCACCGACTTCTTGCCCTGCTCGAAGATGCGGTAGATGCGGTTGGTCTTGGTGAGCAGGGCGGCGTAGCTGATGCTCATGCCGAGCCCAAGGAAGATGCGTCGCAAGGAGCATGTGCTCAAGTCAGGCTCGGCAATCATGAGGAACGTGGTGGCGTAGCAGAGGAAGATGCCTGTCAGCAGGACATAGCTCAGCTCCCGCCCCGATGCCTTGACGATGGGCGTATCATTGTAGCGCACAAAGGTGATCACCACGAAGAGGGTGGCGATGATGCCCACGATGGCAATGAAGACAGGCACCACTGCCCAGGGTGAGCTCCACTCCAGCTTGATGATGGGGATGGGGGTGCAGCTAGTGTGGTTCTCGTTGGGCCGCTCGTTGAAGTGGCACCGCTTGCAGTGGAACTCATCCAGCTGGTACTGGTAGCCGTCGCAGCGCTCGCAGTGCCAGCAGCAGGGAATGCCCTTCACCAACTTCTTCCTCTCGCCCGGCTTGCAGGGCAGGCTGCAGATGGAGCTGGGGAGCTGGCTCCCACCCCCCGGCCACAGCATGCTCTCCACCTGCGGGGCGAGATGGCACCAGCCCCACTGATGCTCGAGCTGGATGTCTGCCGAGCATCTCTGGGGCACGGGGGGATGCCTCACCTCTGCTTGCAGCAGTGTTGCCCAGATCCAGCCCCTCGCCCCATCATACATCCCATGAAGGACCCCAGCCCTACCAGCATGGGGACAGGGAGAAGGTGATGCTCTCCATCGGTCTTTTGGGAAGATTCAACACCAGGAACCCAAAAGTCCCTGTTTCCCTGGGAAAACCCCCTCTGCTTTGTTCTGGCTTCTTCCCTTATCAGAGCTGCAAGGTCGGATGCCCGTGGGATACGGTCACACACGCTGATGGTGGGTCACCGTGGCTGAACCTCAAGTGTGTACTCGGGGAACACCCTCCCCTCTGACCCCCACCAAGATTGGATGCCTACGCTTGCACCCATGGGCTCCCTGGCTCCCAGCCGGGTTTGCTACACCCTACGTGGCCTCAGTGGGTGCAGAGGAAACCTGCAGGACCTTCCCCTTGGCGCAGACCATGCACGGCCACACCAGAGGCACCACCCAGCCCCCAGCCTTACTTTTAGGTGGAGGTGGTCAGTCCATTGCCCGATGACTTTGTACTCCGGAGTGGAGTTCCTGATCTGGTACTGGTAGATGTCGTAACGCCCCGGCGCATCTCCGTTCTCGTTGAACGTCACGGGAGTCCCAGCAATGCCTGCAAGAGAAGGAGGGCTCAGCACCCACAGCACCCAGTGGCACAGGGTGCCCTGTGTGATGCTGCCAAAGGGGGCTCTGGTTTGATGCTTCCCCCTCGGCGTGGGGTTTCTCAGTGCTGGGGGTGCTACAAGCTGCCAGGACGATGCCAGCGCGGGCACAGGGTGGAGGAAAAAATTGGGGAAAAGAAAACCAACCCCAAACCCAAGCTGGTGCAGGGACCTTACGGTATCGACCCACCGACCCCCCCGGGAGCTGGAGGTCTCTGAGCGATGCCAGGCACCGAGCACTGTTACGCCAGCCTGTTTAGTGCTTCTTTTAAGAAAGGGGGGGAAAGCAGCTTTAAAGTTAAATCAAGTGCACTGTGCAGATAAACACTAATGAAAGGAAGGAAGAGAAAAATCAAGCAAGAGGGAAAAATAAATAAAAGAGACACTGCAGAGGAGATCACAGAGTGGAGATAAATAGAAGTAATAAGGAGGACAAGATAGAAAATGTTTATTAAGGAGATAGAGCAGAGGAAAAGATGCGTTTCCAGAGGAGATCTGAAGACAGACAAGGACACAGCGGCGTGATTCAGCGGGACCTCTGCCAGCCGCGACATGAGGTGGCGGGGGGAGAGGGGAAGGGGAGAGGCCGGGGAGTGCGAGGCGGGCAGGACGGCAGGGCGAGGGCAGGGTTGCTGCCGGGTTACTCTCCACAGGCTCCCAGGAGGTGTGGGAGCTTAGACCTCCCCGTCTGTTGATCTGCTGCAAAACCACCCTGTCTTTGCATCCTGCATTTGCAGTGCGGCAGGTGCCAAATGGTAACACGACCCAATTGTGGGTGCTGCTGTGCGACCCACAGACACCCAAGCAACAACCTGAGACACCCAGCTCCGTGGGGCCATTCCTCCTCACCGCCCTGGGGATGGACAGACCTGAGAAGTTGACGCTGCGGATGTACTTGAGCAGCTCCATGCCGTCCACCGGGTCCATCCTGGGGCACAGCCCCACCTTGCCGGGGCAGAGGTTCTTGTGCATGTTGTGCAGAGCGTGCCCCATGGCATAGACGGCGTCGATGACAAACTGAACCTTGCCCTCCTGCTCGTACGAGGAGTCCTGGCCGATCCGCTCTCGGTCTGCGGATACACGTAAAGCGGGGCTGCCATCTCCCTGCTGTCCCAGCAGTGCCCCACAGGGGTATTTCTGCTGCAGCCAAACCCTTGCAAACTCATCCCCAGGACTGAAGCAACCAGAAACTCCAGCCCCGTTCCCAAAACTCCAAACCCATCAGCCAGCCAGAGCACCTCTTTCCCAGCAGGAAGCTTATGCTACCTAGGCATGCCCCAGGAAGGAGCAGCAGGGTAGAAACGCGTCTCAAACACCACCAAACTCCTCCCAAAGCAAAACGCACATTGCAGATATATTTTGCAGTGCCAGCCCAAGGCATCAGCTGGGTCTGCACTGCCAGGGCTCAGGGCTCGAGCCTCTACGCCAGCTGAAAGTCCTCCCGTCGCCTGTGTGTCCCTTGTCCGGAGGGGTCAGGAGGGACAGCCGGGCGGACGCTGTGGCTCTCACCCCAGCCCCTCTGAGCAGCACGCTGGGTACGTGAGGTGGCCTCTGTGGGCAGGAGGAGGGTGACGTGCAGCCAGAAAAACATATTAACTGGGGAAATATCCAACCAACCTCCCCGTAACGCCTTTCTGAAAATATGGGTGCTGGCACCTAGGCTGCATTTCCAAGAGCCCTCGGGGTGTCACACCCCAGTGCCATGGGACATCCCCATAGTCCCAGGTGCCCAGGCGGGACGCAGGCTGGGCTGTGATCGAGGTCCCATCCTCCCCGCCGCGGGCTGACCTCCTTCACCTTGCCAGGAGCTCCCAACAGCTCCAAGTCTCTATCAGCGGTGTCAAGGGGCCACCCAGGCAGTATCCATCACTGGCTGCACGTCCTCCGTCCCATTCCCGAAGCCTCCTGTCACCTTGCTGCCCCCATCACCCCCTGCCACCCTCCCACCCCGCTGACCCTGCAGCCTGTTGCAGCCTCCCCAGCCATCCTGGCTTGCACAGTCCTGCAAGGATCTGGTAATTACCAGCAACAGCTGCCTGCCTCTCCTGTCATAACTGCCCTTAATGAGACTAGAAACATGTTAATCATTTAGCAAAAGACACCGATTAATGTAGCACACTGTTAATTACAGCTAAGAAAGTGTTTCCCATGGGTCAACGCTGCGTCGGAGAGCCGCTACCTCTGCATCTCTGCAGCATGGCCGGGCACCCCGCCAGGCCGCAGGTCCTTCAGCAACAGCAAATGGGAAGGAGGGTTCCTTAGTGAGCCGAAGGCACAAGCCTTCATCCTCCAGAGGCGCAGAGGCATCCTAGAAAGCCATCCAAGGGTGTCCAAAATTATCCTGGCTCCACCGTGCATGGATGCCCCCTGATGCAAGGCGGGGATTTACAGCGACTGCGTGGGACCAGGGCACAGAGCCTGTGCAGCCAGGGACAGAAGAGGCACAGGCAGGCAGCGGTCGCTGATCCGCTCCGTCCCCGCTGCGGGAAGGTGGGACAAAGCCAGCGCTGGCCGTGGAGCAGATCCCCGCTGAGCGGGGACATCCCCGAGAGCCACGTGCCGGAGGTCCCTGCGCTGGGATGGAGAGCGAAACGTGCCACTGACAAGACACCTAAAGCAAATTGATAGCGAACTGACCAACAAGGAAAGATGATACCAAGGAGGTGAATTTATAGCCCATCCTTCAAAGTTATAAAAATGCTTTTGGACTACGTGGAGACTACTCATGCAAAGCCCGTCAAGTTATCCTTTCTTCCACTTTATTGACAAGGGCTATTAATCTTCTCCCTCGACTTCAGGCCTTTCCCCACATTCATCTCTCAAGGTGCAGACAAGCCACTTTATCTTGTCAAGATAATTACCCATTAAAAAAAAAAGGTGTAAATAGACTGTCCAGGGGAGCTGAGCCCACAGGGATGTCCCAGCCCCGCTGCCACCTCCGGCGCCATCCTGCCACCCCGCAGAGGCTGCTGAGCCCAGAGGACACACGGGACCCAGGACTCGTCCCTTCCTGGCTCCTTGGCTTCCTAGCAGGCACCTCAAATCCCACACATGTCCCAGCAAGTAAAATACAACCCGCTGCAATAACACAGGCTGCAGAGGCTGGATTTTCCTCCCAAACACCCCTCTGGCTTGCAGCGAGCAGCGCCAGCCCAGCACGGTAGGAAAAGGCGGCTCTGGTGCCAAAGGTGAGCCCTTGCAGATAAGCAGATGTCTCCAGGGCCATCCGCCCGGCACCTCGCCCCAGGCCCCAGCTGCTTTTTGCAGACGGGAATTCAGTTGGTGCACGGAGAGGGCAATACGGAGCAGAAAGCCAAGGCTCGTTCCTGACATGGAGACAATAAATCTCCGCCAAACTCGCAGTAGATTAGGGCTGCAAAAGGGATGTGACCCCGCTGATTATAATAGCGGGGTCGTGCATCATTCTACAGGGCTGATAATTAATTTTCAAGTGTGTGATGAGCCTCTGCAGGCACCCCTCGGAGGACGGACGCAGCTATCTTCTCAAGTGGTGGATGAGACGGGATTAGCATCAATTCCCATCACATCGCCAGCACTGGCTTTCGGCAGGAGTTAATCAAAATCACACACAGTGCTGCTTCAGAGAGCTGGGGGATGGTGCCACCTCTGAATCTCCAAATCTCCTGGGTGCTGGCAGCAGCACCCAGCACCCAGCACCGCATTTTTGGGCTGGGTGAGCCCATCCAGGGAGCAGGGACTGTCCCCCCTGACAAGGGATGCCCGCTGCAAACACCTCTCTGCAACGAGGGCATGAGCTGCCCTCGCAGCGAGGCTGGCAGTGCCCATTTGGACGGCTGGTGGATCTAAGAAAAGCTGAGCGGAGGCATTGCCGGGCCGCCCCTGCCGCTCAGACCTGGCCTCGGTCAACAGGAGCCTTTTATCACCTTAACTACCAGGTGAGCAGTGCAAATCCTCCCCCGTTGGCCTGGCTGGGGCACGCTGTGCTGGAAAACAGCTAGTGCCACAAAAAGCCAACCCTATATAAAGAAGAGACTGGAGAGAAGCAAAACGGAAAGGGAAAAGAATATGAAGAATCACAAATAAAGAAAGAAAATCAAATAATAGCTCCTCTCCCCACTGCCCACGTTGCTGCTCTGCATTGCATTTATCCGCAGCCTGGTCGGCAGAGGTGAGTGGGCAGAGAAATCCCCAGCCCTGCTTCAAAGCAGAGTTACCACCCAGCGCTGCTAAACGAAGGCCATTAATTAGCTCTCCTGGAAAAAAGAGTAGCCCGTAGGGCCTGGGAGCATCCTGCGGTCCCCGTGGGGGTGGCAGCCCTGAGCCATGCCCCGTCCTCCTGCCCTTGCCACCCCATCAGCCCGGCAAACCCGGCGCTGCCAATGGCTCCTCTGTCTCCACTCACCACCCTTACGCATCTCCCCTCTGCATCCACGCAGGTGTGAATTATTAACGAAGCAGCAGCTGGCAGGATCGTTTCCAGCCCGGCCGGCCGGGCATGAGCAGGGGCTGGCTCCCCTGTGGGAGCCTGCCCAGCCCAGGAGGGTCGGGGACGCAGCCCCGGCGGAGGCAGCTTGGGGGTGGGGAAGGATGCTGAGGAAATCCTAATGCAAAAGCAGCTGGGAGACGGGTCCTGGCCTGATCCCGGTCCCAGCAGGACAGCCTGGGGATGGAGCTCACAGGTCCCGATGGGCGGTAGGGCTGGTCTCAGGGATAACATGAGCAGCTGCCAGCGGGAATCTCCCCAAAACCTGGTACCCACCCCAACCCTCACCTTCCTCCCAGCTCTCCCATACGTGAACGAGAGCCATGAGCTGTCCTGTTCAGCGCTGGGACCCTTCGGTTTGGTTTTTGGGATGTAAAAGTAAGCAAAGCCAGCATTTCTCTGTGTGTGTTAGGCTCTACCCAAACTTCAAGCTCAGGGGGAAAGTCAGTACGATTTCCTCTATAAAAAGCCCCAAGCGGGACATATGCATAAGCCGTGCAAAGCACAAGAGCTCATGGAACTGCACAGGCAGGTTATTTGCTTCATCGTGTGTTATTTCCCCTCTCTGTTTATCTGCCAAGCAAACATCCAGGAGATAATTTAAATGATGACAAATTCAGATAATTTAAAGACAGTTCCTAGGACATTTGCCACGTCGTGGTTTCGGCTGCCTCCACTAATACCTTGGTTCTGAAATATTGGTTGTTTAAATGCTACATTACCATGAAGATGAGGCGATCAGTGGTTTGCAGGACCTGCTCATGCATTTCCTGGTGCTGGGGATTTCTTGATGCAATTGGGAAAGATGAGGAGCTCTCGGCTACCCAAGGCCACGGCCACGGGCAAGTTTTCCTGCATGCCCTTGTTGCTTACCAAGCTCGGGCCTATGAATTAGCCACAAGGCTACTTGGGGAAGCTGCAGCACTGGGAAGACCTTGTGGGCACAGAGAGGTGTCCCCAAATCATCAGCTGAACATTTGGGGAATGCCTGCAAGGGAGAGGACGTGGAAGCATCATCCCTCTCATCCTCAGTGGGGAAAAAAACACAACCCTTAATGATCAAACTTTCCAGGCACGGCCAGGTCCATCTGCCTGCCGGCACGCCGTGGCTTCCACAGACATCGCTCCCAAGGGGATGGGGGGACGCGCAAACGTCCCCAGACCCTGCCACGTCTCGGCCTGCGAGCCGCCGTGTCGTTATCTGTCTTCAGCAGGTGCCAGGCAGGCAGCAAATCTCTCCCGTCTCTCGGTAAACATGTGCCCTGGTTTTGGCTGGGCTAGAGTTAATTTTCTTCAGAGCAACCAGCATGGGGCTGTGCTTTGGATTTGTGCTGATAACCCCGGGATGGTTTTGCTCCTGCTGAGCAGGGCTTGCACAGAGCCTCTCACCCCACCAGCGAGGGGCTGGGGGGGCACAAGGAGCTGGGAGGGGACACGGCCGGGACAGTGACCCCGACTGACCCCAGGGATGTCCCACACCACGTGGCATCGTGCTCAGCACGTAGAGCTGGGGGGAGAAAGAAGGGGGGGACATTGGGAGTGATGGCGTTTGTCTTCCCAAGTCACCATTACACGTGATGGAGCCCTGCTGCCCTGGGGATGGCTGAGCACCCGGCTGCCCATGGGAAGGAGGGAACTGATTCCTTGGTTTGCTTTGCTTGCGTGCGCGGCTTTTGCTTTACCTGTTAAACTGCCTTTATCTCAGCCCATGAGTTTTCTCACTTTTACTCTTCCGATTCTCTCCCCCATCCCACCAGGGGGGAGTGAGCGAGCGGCTGCGCGGGGCTGAGCTGTCGGCTGGGGTTAAACCATGACAACACATCACCTCCTCGAGCCTCCAGCCATCACCTCTGGCAGCAACGCTGTCAGCAAGATAGATCCCCTGGTTGCCTTGTTTACTGCATTAATTCCTACAAGCCTCTTTTAGCTGGAAATGGCTAAAAATGCACAGTGAGGAGCGAGGAGGGGGCAGGTTCCCTGCCTGGAGCAGCGAAGGGGCACATCAGCAAAGCAGTTTGCAACGAGACACAGGCGAACACCGCTCCAGCACATTCCCCAGGGCGATCGCCTCCTCCCAGGGCACCCCTGCACCCTCCCGCGGGGCACCCGGCAGCACGTTCCCTGCAGGCATGGGCACGCTGCAGCCGCAGCCTCAATGCTGGCTAAGCAAGAGCCAGATCCTGACCCTGCGCTATCAGTTGGCCTCATTTCTCTGCAACCACCCCAGCTTTTAGCCTGGTCAGGGGAGATAGGAGCTGCTTGCAAAGATGCACTGGTGGCTTCATGCCGTACACGGGACAATGGTGCTTCTGCCAAGCACACGATGAGAAAGTTGTCCAAATGCTGAGAAACAATGCAGACTTCAGCCCCAAATCCCCCAAATCTGGGTGGTTTTGTACCCACGGAAGACGGGGCCAAGGGAAGGGAGACGTGCAAGAAGCGTGCATGAGAGGGAGCAGCCCTGGGAGCTTTGCACGGGGACCGTGCCTTCGCACACACGCAAGCCAAGCAGGCTCCACACGCTTCCTGGATTACACACAGCACATCAGGGTGCACAAAAGCATTTTTGTGCAACACTCCTGTCCACCTTTAAGCGAGCTGCTGCTGTCACGAGCCCAGCGGACACCCGAGCGCCCATGTAGGCGAGCAGCTCTGCATCGCCTACGTTCCCCACGCTGCAGAAGCGCTGGCGTTTCTCCAGCCTTCCCCAAATTCCCACCTGGCTTTGATGCTTAGTCCAAAAAAAAACCACCCTTACAACCAAGACCGCCACACACAGAGCATTAACTGCCACGTAGCTGCCTTGAGCTGGGCTGGCAGCTCCGGAGCAATAAAGACGTGGCTGAGCTGAAAGGCCATAAGGGGAAAGCAAGTGAAACTTTTCTAACGCCTGCCCTGGGCTCTCTGCCATCGCCTTCACGTCCCTTTGCACCCCGTGCAATACAGCAACACACACGCACGAGCCTCCACTTGCCCACAGCACCCCCACAGCTCTTACTCGTGCACTTCTTGATGCTGCTGCCCTTCTTCAGCGCGTGCCGGCTCAGCTTGCAGTGGAAATTTTCCTCCCAAAACTCAGCAAACCAGATGTTTCGGCGGTTGTTGTCCAGTGTCCTGCTGGAGAAGTAGCGGTCGAAACCTGCCCAGGGAAGAGGGGACGGAGGGGATAAATCTCTGGGATGGCAGAGAGATGCTTAACATGGGCCAAAACACCCCAGGCAGAGGGGGAGGAGGGTCTAGGGAGCGACAGGGTCTAGGGACACATATGCGTGCGCTGGGTTTGTGTCTGACCTGCCACTCGGGCAAAGCTGCAGGCTGGAAAAACCCACCCAGGGAAGATCCGCTGCAAAACATGGAGTCTTTCACAGCCAAACCTTGCGGTTAAGGGGATGCCGTTGCGGGGGACAGCCGGCCCAGGGGGGAGCTGAGGGAACCCACCGAGTGCAGCCCCTTACCTTTGACAGAGACCCGTTTGGGCAGGATGGTGACAGAGCCCTCGGCCACCTCCTCCAGGTGCAGGACCGGGGAGATTTTGGATCCCCAGCTGTCCGAGCCCATCCAGATGAAGTGTCCCATCTGGTTCGCCCTCTTGGCCGCCTCCAGCACCCTTCTGCGGAGAGAAGCAACAGGCGCTGGCGCTCGCTGGCACCACGGGGCCAGGGTACCAGCTTCGTGTCTGGCCCCATGGAGCAGGGATGCTGGCACAGGGCAGGGCTCGGCACTTTTTGCATCTCCTGCTCCGGGCACTCAGTCAGCACCAGGCACCATGCACGACCCGGTGCACATGGATACACGAGAGCAAACTGTGCCGCTCAGCTCCTGCACCCTCCGTTCTCCCCAGCCTGGGCACACAGGCTGCTTCTCCCACCTCATTTGCATATTTGCTGACTGGTAATTGAATTTCCCCCTTAATTACCCAACATTAGGGGAAAAAAAAATCAGGTTATGCCGCAGCAGGCAGGAAAAGCAGCAGCACCGGAGAGCGCGTGTGTGCTCTCAGCTCCGATCAGCATTGCAAGCGATGGGAGAGAGCCAGCCAGCGCTGCCAGTGCCCAGGCTAGAGCTAAACTGGGCTCTGCTGGGCTCAGCTGGGCAGCTGAGCAGCAGTGGGGGAGCCGGAGATGCCATCCGTCCCGCCAAGCATCCCTCATCATGGCCAGACGCTCAGCCACACGCGCTTGCATGCTCCACCGGTGCCAGCCAGTTCAGAAAAATCTTAGTAGGTGGACAGGAGCTTTCTTGGATCCGATGCTCCAGGCTCTTTTTGCCCAGGGCTCGCTTTCCCCTCGGCGGCTTGTGTGGGTCTCCAGCCCCGTGGGAGCGGGGCCCAGGGCAGCATCGTCTCCCCATCTCCCCGTGCAGCGAGGAGGCAGGTCTGTGACTCACCCCCTGCCATGGGGAGCTGATCATTTCAAGTCCAGATGGTGTTTGAAATGCGTGATAAGGAAAAAAAAACCCATACAGAGAGTGGAGACGAGACGGGAAGAGGCAGGCGTGCTCTGGGAGCCGCGGGGCCAGCAAGCAGCTGGGGAGCCGTGCCGGCTGCTCCGTGCTCATCCCGGGTTGCCCCGAGCTCTGGGCACATCCCGCCGCAGGGAGGTCAGCAAAGCCCACGTCCCGCTCCGAGCACAAGCAGCATCTCCAGCTGCCCGCAGTCCTCGTGCGGGGCAGGATCTCCCCGGGGCAAACTGAGGACGTTCCCGTGAGATCAGTGATTTACATCTGATCTGAGCCAGGCAGAAATTCGAGCAACAACCATCCCCGGGGCCGTCTCGCTTGGCAGCGTGGCCCTGCGCATTTAGGGAGAGGCAGCACACCAGCTTCCAGGCTCCGCAGCCCAAGCTGGCACGAGGGTCTGGATCACGGCAGTCTCCATGCCCGGGCTAAACCCACGCTTACCCGGCATGAGGTGGGTGTGCGTAAACCGCTGTTCATGGGATGTAATACTATTTGGATGGGTAAATGTTTACAAACCCCAGTTAATGGGGCTTGCCATTTACACAGCGAGGTAAATCCCCCGTTTCTCACCACACACCCGCGTAAATGTCAGGTTTGCAGACATTTCTATTAAGGAAGAAAAAAAAGAAACTCGGAGCGTTTGCACATCTGATGTAAACTGATTTAAAATCGCAGTTTACCCACATTTACATAATGTTTGCTGATTAATAAATTAGATACTTAGGAAATCAGGGTAGTTCCATGTGAATCATTCTGCTCCATAAACAACGGGAGCTGCAAGACGTCGCTTTGCCTGCAGAGCAGCTCATCACCTCGAAGCGCGGCTGCTTTCCCAGCCCTGCCGGGCAGGCAAGGTGGCAAGGGGGGGGTCCCCAAAGGGCCCCCCGGACCCTTTCCTCTTCCACGCTGGGGGCTGAGGCTGCACAGCAAGCAGAACTGGTGCCTGGATCCTGCCACGGCCAGTGCTCAGCAAGGCCCTACACCATCTCTGATCCAGCCTGCGAGCAGCGTGAAGCAGCCAGGTCATGACAGCAGGGGTTTCCAAAGCCAACAAAAGTGGGTTTTTTCCTCCTTTGAGCTCTGTGTTACTGTGGTTTGATGGCAGCAACATGCCAGGCAGCCACTCTGAAGTCAGCTCTGCTGGGTCCCTGCTGCAGACGTGTCCGTGCCGTGCTGCAAGGCGCATCCTCTCCCCACTGCAGACATGTCCGTGCCACGCTGCAACATCCATCCTCTCCCTATTGCAGGCATGTCCATGGCACGCTGCAACGTCCATCCTCTCCCTATTGCAGGCATGTCCGTGCCACGCTGCAACGTCCATCCTCTCCCTATTGCAGGCATGTCCGTGCCACGCTGCAACGTCCATCCTCTCCCTATTGCAGGCATGTCCGTGCCGTGCTGGAAGGCGCATCCTCTTCCCACTGCAGACACGTCTGTGCTACGCTGCAACGTCCATCCTCTCCCTACTGCAGACACGTCCATGCCACGCTGCAACGTCCATCCTCTCCCTACTGCAGACATGTCCGTGCCACGCTGCAACGTCCATCCTCTCCCCACTGCAGGCACGTCTGTGCCACGCTGCAACGTCCATCCTCTCCCCACTGCAGGCACATCCATGGCACGCTGCAAGGCGCATCCTCTCCCCACTGCAGACACGTCCGTGCCACGCTGCAACGTCCATCCTCTCCCCACTGCAGGCACGTCTGTGCCACGCTGCAATGTGCATCCTCTCCCTATTGCAGACACATCCATGCCACGCTGCAAAGACAGCTGCACAGGCACATCTGCACCACGCTGCAGACACATGCACGCTGCAGGCATGGTCGGCTCCTGCTGCAGTGCCCAGCTTTGCCACTAGCATCCCACGCCCTGGCCAGCAGCACACGCAGAGCACATGCTGGGCTCGGTGCGGGTGCCCCGAAGTGCATTCCCCCCACCCCAGCCTCCCCTCCCAGCCAGGCTGGCCCCTCCGCACCTGATATCGTCTTCGTTAGCGAAGATGATGACGGCCCGTGCATGGGAGGTCTCCAGGAGGCGGCGGATGATCTTGTCAAACTCTCCCGGCTTGGGCTCCCGCGGGATCTTGACGGACTGGGCCACGCACACCCCCCCTGCGGCAGAGAGACCCCCAGCACTGAGACACCCCCTGCGAGTCCCCATCCCCTGGGGACAGCCCCTCTCCCAGAGCAACTCAGCCCCACAACAGGCAAACGGGGGGCTCTGCAGCTCACCTGCACCCCAGCCACAGTGAGGGGCTCAGCACCGCACCCGCTCCGCAGACCACCGCCCCTAGAGCCCCCTGGACACCACCCGGCCCTCCCCTTACGCCTGCTCTCCCAGGTCGCTGCCTTCACCCCTCCTCTCCCCCACAGCTCAGCTCTTCTGCGCCGCCTTCCCTCCCATCCCGCGTCTCCGTAGCTCATCTCTGCCTTCCACCCACTCCTCCTAGTACCCGTCACCTCGAGCCACAACCACATCGCGCCCCGTCCCCCGACAGACACACAGTCCCATCCCGGTGGCTCGGAGAGGGTTTTCCAGCCAGCTCCAAGCACCAGCCCCTCCCCAGCCCAGAACTGGGTTTTGCAAAGGCCTCCGCACATGCAATGGTCAAGCACTGGCCAAAACAGCCTGTGGGAAGAGGAGACAACGGGCTGGAGCCCCGGCACGAGTCCATTGCCCCGAGACAGCAGCCTGGCCCAGCAAAGGGTTTTATTCCCATCCCTGCGGCACCGGCTGAGCTCCCAGCCCAGCTTTCCACAGGGCGATTGCAAAAGCAGCTAATTAAAATTAAAAGAGACAAGGGGAAGCTGGCAATTGGAAGAGTCCGCGCGCACGGCTGCTGGGCTCCCAGCCTCCGGCTCCGAAAAGCCAGAGCCCTCCTGCTCCTGCATTTTTGCAGATGCCAATAAAAAGAGAGATGGGAGAGAAAATTAAACATTGAGGGACCTTCTCGATTTAATTGATGGTCTCAATTTGCATAGTAAATAACACGGATGATACCTCGCCTGCCACTAGAAGATCCCCGCTTAAGCAAAGGTCAGAGTAATTAGCACACGGCAGCAGGGAGAGATTTCCCAGCTTATGGCCCTGGAGAGGAGCAGGGGGAGGACGGGATGGGGACGGACACCAAGGCGGAGGCCTCTGGGATGGGAGGGCTCGCTCCCTCCCGCAGAGCTGGAGGCAAATTGGGGTAATTTGGCCCCTTGCAGCCTAACAACAGCGAGAGAGGGGGGTCCGATGGGTGCCGCGCATGCAGCGAGGGAGGTTGCAGGGATGGGGATAGCAGCATCTCCCAGCAAATACCCGCTGGCGGGGGGAGCATCGCCCACCCCGGCCCCACGCAGCCCAGCCACAGGGAGGGGTTTATTCAGCATGGTTTTTTATTGGGGTTTTGGGTTGGTTTTTTTTTTTCCTATGGTAAGAAATTGGGCCAATTTGCTGTTTGTTTCCCATATGGGGAGCCAGATGGATGGAGAGGAGGGAGTTGGATAAACAGACTCCCGGACAGACAGATCAGCCAGGCGAGACGGGCAGCAGCAGGCAGCGCCGGCAGGATGGGCACGTCCCTGCCCAGGGGGTGCTTGGCGCCAGTCGCCCCCGAGCCCCCGGCCAGGCCAGCATGGCACGGGCTGTGCTGCCAGAGACGGCAGCTCCGGCTAAGGAGCCGGTGCAGCTTAATTACAGTTTCCATGGCAATAAAAGGAGAAAATCCAACAAAAGCAGCAGTTTGCAAACATGAGAGCCTTCCAAAAGCCCCGGCGCTGAGTCGGGCAGGTGCATGCACACGCGAGTGACAGCTCGGGTCTGGCACAAGCGCACACCCGCTTGCCACCGAGCACCGACACCGTGAGGCTCCCGGGCTGCGTGTGCCCTGCTCCGGGCTCGTGTGAGCGCAGGAAGGCACATGCCATGACATGTGTCCCACCGCAACGCGTGCCCCTCTGCACACGCGTGTGCCCGTGAGCGTGTGGCACAGGGACACGGGGGTTCCTGGCACGCGCAGGGCAGCTGCGGCACCAGCCCGTCCCAGCATGGCCAGAGCAAACCCAGCTTCGAGTTTTTCCTGAGACAGCAGCAAGGCTTTGCATTGGGGTCCTCCATGAGTGTTTTATTCCCCTCGCCCCAAGCAGCGGCTTTGAGCATCCCCAGGATCCCGTGGCACTGGCAGGGGCAGCAAGTGGCTTTGGATGAGCTCCTGCACGCATGGGAAGAGGGGGTGGCAGAGGAGACTGGCCCATAAATAAATAAGAAAGGAGACTAAATCGATGGCAATTCAGAAATGACCAAGTTACTCGGCAGCTCCGTTAAATCAAACTAACGAGGAACGTAACAAAAAAGGGATACGGGCAATTAGGATGTAAAGAGGACCCTATTAATGCAAAAGCTGGAGAACGTGGAGCACGCAAGTGGGACACGGCCAGGCCAGCGGGAGGGGAAAGCGGGGATGGGGACCCAAGAAAGTGGCTGGATGCCGGGAGAAAAATGCCCTGAGGATGGACACAGATGTCTGCAACTGCTGGCTGCACAGCCTGTGCCCTACGGTTTACTACAGCTCGCTGGGGCTCTCCAGGCTTAAAAAATAACACAAACCTAGCCCAGCTGAAAGCCCTCGGAGGGTCTGGGAGCCCCACATTCCCACAGCACCCTCCTCCAGCTCGTGCAGCGATGCTGGCAACACTGCTTAACATTTTTTATCTTTTTAATTAATGAAATCTTCTTAATAAATGAAAAAAAAAAAAGAGGTCAGGAGGTCAGGGGGAGGTGGCTGGGGTGGCAGAGCCGCGCGTTTTGGGGCAGCCCCCTTCACCTCCTGCAGCCCAGGCTCTCAGTGCCTGCATTATTCATGGACCCCAGGCGCCATGGTGGGAAGGGGGATTTGCTAAGTGATGCTCCTACTGTCTTCGCACAAAAATCTATTTAGTCAAAACACTCCTTTCAAGCAAGAAATCAAAGCGAGGCGGCGGCGGCAATGGGGAGGAGGTGACTGCTCTCCCTCCTCCAGCGGGACGGCACAGCATCGCTTCCCAACTCAGGCCAAGGTCTGACCCTGGGAGAAGGCAGGAGGTGAGGAATGGGGACCCCTTTCCTCCCCCAGCTTTGGAAAAGGACCAAAGAGGAACAGGAGCAGTGGGGAAAGCCTCCAGGGTCAGGGCAGCACCCCACAGCTAGCTGCCAGAGACAGCTCGGAGACAGGCAACCAATTTAAGGATGCTCAGACACAAGACCATCACTGACGGACAGCAGCACGGGATGCACGGCGCTTAGAGCAAGAAACAGCCTTGAAAAACCCAGCTTGGACCCATTCCCAAACCTCCCGTGGGCTGGTGCAGCAAGCAGGAACCTGGAACTGCAGTCCCAGGGTCTGGAGCTGCTTTCGGCTCCTGGCCCAAGCGCCCGCTGTGGTCGCATCCCGGTCCCACGGTGGCAGAGCCAGCAGCTTCTCAGGGAGGCTGCTGGGAAGAGCCAAGGATGAAATATTCAGCAGCCTGCAACCGGGGAAGCGGAGACCAACAGGGAGAGTGAAATAGTAGGAATGTAATTACGGGAGGTGGCCAAGCGTGCCTGGTATTGCCACACGCAGCCCTTTCTCTGCTGCCTGCCAGAGCTCACCATGAGCCCAGCCCGGTTAATAAGCGGCGGCCACCCCATCCCACTCAGGCCGGTCTCAGCACAGACACCCATCAGGGCAAGAGGGAAAATCTCCCACGCAAAACCAGGCTGTGCAGCCAGAGCGGCTCCCCAAAGGGAAGGGTTTGCCACGGGGCTCATCCTCTGGCAAACAACCCACCCTCCTGCCAGGAGAGCCAGGCCAGAGGGGATGTGTCTGCACCCGAGTCCCACCTCGGCCCCAAGGGCAAAACCGCGAGGGTCTGCGCCCAGTGCCACCCAACAGCCCCATGCACCTCTCCCGGCCGAGCAAAGCTTGCCTGTGAGCATATCATAGGATCATAGAACGGCTTGGGTTGGAAGGGACCTTAAAGATCATCTAGCTCCAACCCTGCTGCGATGGGCAGGGGTACCTTCCACCAGACCTGGTGGCTCAAAGCCCCTGCCAACCTGGCCTTGAGCACTTCCAGGGATGGCGCATCCACACCTTCTCTGGGCAGCCTGTTCCAGTGCCTCACCGCCCTCAGAGTGGGGAATTTCTTCCTTGTATCTAATCTAAATCTACCCTCTTTCAGCTTAAAGCCATTAACCCGTGTCCTATCATTACATGTCCTTGTAAAAAGTCCCTCTCCAGCTTTCTTGCAGGCCCCCTTCAGGTACTGGGATGCTGCTCTAAGGTCTCCCCGCAGCCTTCTCCTCTCCAGGCTGAACAGCCCCAGCTCTCTCAGCCTGTCTTCATAGGAGAGGTGCTCCAGCCCCTGATCACCTTCGTGGCCTCCTCTGGCCCCGCTCCAGCAGGTCCATGTCCTTCTTACATTGGGGGCCCCAGAGCTGGACGCAGCGCTGCAGGGGGGTCTCACGAGAGCAGAGCAGAGGGGCAGAATCCCCTCCCTCGCCCTGCTGTCATAGAGCTGCAACAGCACAACTACATCAGACACTAAACCAAATCTATCCACTTGGAAACACGGGACTCCTGAGCAAGGCACGATAGACGCCCCAGCATGCCGAGTCTGGTACGTTTTGGGGACTGGAACGTCTGTGTCCTCGGCTCTCCAGAGACTTGCTAGTGCACACAGTATCACCCCCACCCTGGGGAGGGCAAAGCCCTCCGGGAGCAAACTGCTGCCCGCACCATCCTCAAGCACATAGCCGCATCCCTCCCACCGGCATCACCCCCAGCCCGGCGGGATCTCAGCCTTCCCCGGCATCCCCACTGCTCTGCCAGCCGCTCGCCGGGGGCCTCGGGGACTCTTCTCATTAAGGTGGGGTTAATGCGTGTTGTCAAACACAGGTCAGGGTTTAATCTCCACCATTACGGGCTCGGTGGGAGCGCAGCTGCTCCGGGAAGCACGACGCTGAAGTGCCTTCTTGATTGCAGGTAGATAATAAGCTTTTGCTGTCGCTAACGTACACCATCAATCAGGGAGCACTCTGCCAGGGCTCCCCGCAGAGCTGGTGGCTGCGAAGCTCTGGGTGAGCACGGGCCCAGGACGTTGGAGTCGGGGGCACCCGGCTAAACTGCGCTGGGAACAGCGATGTGCATGTCCCCTCCACCACGACCTGCTCCCCAGGCACCCCAAGGGGGACCGGGCTCTGCACAGCCCGGCTTCCGCAAGCAGCACCCGCATGGTTCCCCTGCATGCTCCTGTCCATCCCTTCCTAACCCCAGCATTTAAATGAGATTCCCATGCCCAGAGCCTTAATTGGCGAGCGGCTGGCTGCTCCCCTGCCCCGGGATTCATTATTCATTCGCTTCAAAGCCTCCAGGAACTGACTCATTAGAGGAGGAGTCATTAGGGACATGGCTCCGTGGCCTCGCAGAGGCAAAGCTCCTGGGCAGAGGCGAAGCTCCTGGGCAGAGGCGAAGCTCCTGGGCCATCGCAGGACCGGCGTGCTTTGGTCTAATCACGGAGCACAGGATGTCCTGCACAGGGCAAGGGTTTGCACTGTCTGTCCGTTCATCTGTTTGTCCACCCACCCGTCTGTCTGTCCATCCTCAACACTGCAGCAACAAGAGGCTTTGCAATTTGGGAAAGGCTTCCTACATCCCATGGGTACCCGCACACAAGCCAGGCCGGGGCGAGCAGCGTGATGGGGAAAGAGCCCCAGTGCCATGGCACCAGCCGAGGGAGAACGGCAGCGCTGGTGAGCTGCCCCGGCTCCCATCACACACGGCTCTAATCCCTCTTTGTTGTGGCAGACCCCTAATGAGAGTTACTGGATTATCTGGCGTGAACACTGTGATATCCCACAAGTCCCAGTCCCACTGCTGGCAAAGCGCCTCTGCTACCAGCTCAGGTGTGCTTGGGGACACCAGCCTGCCTTCGTCACCCAAAACTGTCCCCAACGCATCCCCTGGTGCAGCCAGATCTCAGCTCGTAGATTCCTGCACTGCACTGCAAGGTGGGCATCTCACCCCTTCCCTCCTGGGAATACAAAGCGGGGAGCAATGGCAGCTCCCAGACCCTCACGGTTTTGCAGCCCGGTCCCACTTCAGAGATGGTGGGTCCCTCCGTGTGTGCCCTGGGCTCTGCATCGCACGTCCCCATCACCGGAGGCTCCTGGCGTCTGCTGCCCGCCTCGTTCCTGGAACCGGCTCAATTGCTGCTCTTCAGTGTTTTGAAATCTCATCAGACATTATGAATCTGAGCAGTTTGTGCCTGCTTTTCAACTGCCTGCACTGCCAGGCTAAATCAGTAATTAATGAATTTGCAATGGGGAGAAGAAGGGAAAATTAAGCAAGTCTTCTGCTCAAAACTAGGGCCTTGGGTGGGATGCCAAGGAACAGAAAATTCAAGTTTCTCAGTTAAGTAATAACACCACAGACTGTCCATGGGAAGGATCTTCTGCTACAGACCTCATCAGGGACTCAGGTGAGTCAAGCCCCCCAGCTCCTGCAGCCCCTCTGCAGGCGAGCTGCCCCTCGGGCTGCATCTGCTTCACCCTCGTCCTGCTCCAGCCCTGAACCAGGAAGAGCCAGGAGGCTCGGGGATTTTGGGGGAGGTTTATAGGAAGATTTTGCAGTTTTTCCCCTGTCTACTGCTCTGCAAAGGGAGCATCGCTCTGCAGTCAGAGGCTTGAGTTTATTCTCTGCAGCAGAGACCCCCAACCATCACATGACTCCAGGAGCTGCTGCTTGAAGTGCCAGATGAGTCCTGAGAGCAAAGATGGCTTTTTCCTCCATTTATCTCACATGCCATAATCGTTTATCTCATCTCTCCTAACCCAAGCCCACATCACAGAAAACACACACGCTCTCCACACACGATCCCCCAGGGCTGTGGCTCCCCATCTCACCCCGGCTCGGACTGGACCTCGCCAGGAGCTCCACGGAGCCGCCAGCATTTGCCTGTGCCATGACCATGACAGCCTGGCCCGACCAGCCCGGGTCACCAGCCTGCAGGCAACCCCTAACACACACCAAAAATATTAAAGAGCAATATATCGACTCAGGCTGCCTCCAAAGCCCAGGTTTGGGCTGTGAGCCAGAGCCCACGCGCCAGCCTCGGCCACAACTAATAGCTCCTCTTTGTCCGGCCCCACTCGCCTCCCTCCCAGCTTCCACCGCACAAAGATAGCGCTGCGAGACCTGAAAACAAGGAGCGGAGTTAAGAGGCGAGGGCAGCGTTATTCACAGGCAGATTGCAGCCAGCAAACGGAGCAAGCCCCTGGGCTGGAGGGAGCGTTTTCCCAGCCCAGCAGCCCCAGTTCGGCTCTGGCTCTCCCCAGTCCCAGCCTGCAGAACACTTGGCATCCACCAGCAAACAGCTCGAGGGCAGAGAAGGTTTTTAGGTGGGGAAACTGAGGCACGCCTCCATTCAGGCTGTATTGGGGTACATAGTGTTGACAAAGGCAAAAAGAAAAGAGGCAGTGGGGAGAAAGAATTAGGGAAATAACCCAGGAAATGTGGTTTCTGCTTCCAAGGAGCCTGAAAGAGTTTCAGGACCCAAAGTGGCAATGGCAGCAGAACCTCGGTGACCAGACCTGTCCCTCCAGCTGCCCCGTCCAGCACAAAATGGTGCTGCATCCAGCAAGAGCTGGCGCTGATTTTTGGGCAGGGGGTGGGACGACAGAGACCAGCACAGAAACTCAGGGGATGGGTATAACCATGATTTTGACCCGTGGGTGCCAAGGACCCTTCCTGAGCCACGCTGTGAAAGGACCTGCTCAGAGGTGCTCCATTCCAGCCCCAGAGGGGACAGAGATGCCACCGCTGTCAGTGTTATTGGCCAGAAAACACCTGCAGGAAAAGGTTCACCCAAACCCTGAAGGAGGGACCCTTTGGGCTCTCGGCACCGTGCCACGAAAAACTGTCCAGCTCTGTGCCAGCTGGGAGGATTTGGCTGGGGAGCCAAGGCGCCGGCAGCAGATAACAGCCCTCCGGTGAGCCGCGGTAATTGAGTGCTGACTGCACAAGAACAGCCGTCCTCGGGGATGAAAGGGAGCTGGATCGCCAGCCCTGCTCTGCCCTACCGCTCATCACACCTCGCTGTCACAGGGCTGAAGGTCACTTGCTTCAACTCCCGCACGCGTCGCTGGGGAGGAAAAACACTCCAGGGGCAGGTACCAGGGGCAGGTACCCACCAGCATCTTCCTCCCACCCATCCCAGCTGTCCCACGGGGACGGCATCCGAAGGGCGCAGGATGGCATGATCCCCAAAGCCAGCAAATAACCAGGATTAGCAACCTCCAGGGTTGCATATACAAATCTGCTGCAAAGTCATATTCGATGCTTGTTTATGCCGTAAGACTTGGGAACAGCTTTTTGGGGGTGACATCCTGATGCATCAACCAAAAGTAATGAACCTGGTTAACACCAGAAAGAGACAGCCATGAATGTTACATGGGGATGAACAAATACATCACAAATATATATCAGCCTCTTAACTAAAAATATGGAAAACTCAGCAAAGGATAAAACAATAGAGGGGGGAAATAACAGTGTAAAACCAATCCAGACACATGACTAAGGAGTCTTGCGTTGGGCTGGAAATATTACCCTCTTCACAAAACCGAGCGCTGCACATTACCAACGCACGGCGTAACACGCCACGCTCACCCGCTAAATTACATAAACATAAATCTAACACTTCACCTCCAAGAGCCTGGCGACAGCGGAGATGGCAACGCACGCAGAGCCAAGGGGCTGCTGACAGCTCTGTCTGTCCGCTGAACGGTGCCACCGATCAGGGTCACGGGGAGATGCTGCACGAGATGAGATGGAGATGGGGACACTGGGGACATCCCGCTGCTGGCCCTGCCTTGCACCTTGGTGTCAAGCCGTAAATACAGCCGGCACCCGCTGCCTTTGCAGGATGCTTTGGGGGAGCACTTAAAAACAGCCAAAGAAAATTCGTCCTTTGCAGACATAACATCTTTGCACCCAAGAAACCTCCACTCTGCTGAATAAGGACTGTCCAGCCATCGGTGCAACCACCAGCAAGCGCCAGCATAATTGCCAGAATAATTCTAATATATAAGATATAACGGCCCTCCTGGGTCAGCCTGTCTCGGCAGCCCAGGGCCAGCCCCAGCTGCAAGAATAACCTGTCCCCAGGGCAGGTCTCTTCTCCCCCCGCCGGCGGAGGGCATCGGTTTGTACCTCGAGCAGAAACGCTTTCCACTGCGACAGCGAAGGCTTTAATGCGAGGCTTCGCTAAAAATTGAAACTGAAGGTCAAGTTGATAATGCATCAGAAAGTAAACAGCTTGAATGCTAACTGCTAACTACAGCAATGAGCATTATTGCCTGATGGAAATAAAACCCGACTCTGAAGACTCAGGCTTGGCATGAAAAATGAAGCGGAGCGCTCTGCGGGAGGAGCGCGGGGAGATGCTCACCCTGATCCCGGGGTCGGCTGGCTCTTTCCCCCGGCATAAATACCCCAGCACGGGTAAACTCCGCTGCTTGACAAACTGCTGGCAAGCCCTCGGCAGAGGCCAGATCCTGAGTCAACCGACAGCCCTTTTACATCACTTGGACAGGCTGGAGGCACCTTGAAGCAGCAATAAATCGCAGGACCCTTTACACTGCCGGAGAAGTGCAAATGAGAGCCAGGCGTATACAAACAGGCTATAAAAGAAGGGGACGGATCCTTCACCCATTCCCAGCAGCTCTGCGCTGGTGAAAATAAAGCCTTTTGGTGTCGGCAGAGCTGTCCCTACTTATGGGGGAAGACAGAAAGGCGAAGCAGGCACAGCCCGGCTCTTCCTCCAACCTTGCAGTTGCCACCACAGGAGGCAAAGCTGGGGGATTTTTCAAATTAAAAAAAAAAAAAAAAAAAGAAAAGAAAAGAAAAAAAAAAAGAAAAAGCACGTTCTTGGTCCAACTGCACCATTATTCACGGCTGCGGAGCCTCTTTCGATGGGCAAAGATGGAAGTTCCCAGGAAAGATGCTTTAGGGAACAGCTTGGAGCCCACCCAGGCACCCAAGGGAGAGGTGCTTTCCCGGAGCCCCGCGCTCAGGCTGATGTATGGCGGCTCTTATACATAAACATATCCCTGCAGCGCGAGCAGGGAAGCAGCATTACTGCTGATAACGCACGGGCTGCACTTATGCCGCTGTTACACCGCAATTACAGTGGAATTATGCTTTTTGATAACTAAATTATCACTAATGCACATAATCGTCGGGTTATGTGGATACACAAATTACAGGACTGCCTCAGCCCCGGATTAATACGTGTGCATTTCGACTCCATGTACACTCGTTTACTCTGCAATTACGCCATCATATCATTAACCATCTGGTTATAGGGATTCGCGGTAACCACAGGTATCTCAAAGAAGAAGTGCTCGTGCTGCAGTGGGACCACCGGTCATGACAACCGCTCCTTACTGGTGCTTAATGGAGGAGGAACGTGGGTTCAAATCGTGCCTGTCCATCAACCTGCTCCTCCCAGCCACGTGCAGCCCAGCACCCGGAGCCCCGGGAGCAGCAGCCATGGATGGGGTGGGAGAGCATCCTCCCGCTGTGCTCGCTGCAGGGTAAGGGCACAACAGGGCCAGGCACGGGCTAGCAAAGCTGCTTAACCCAGGTTCACTGTCACCTCCCCGTGTCACCCAGCGGTCCCATCAGCCTGGCCCCGGGCACCCCACGGGGCAGGACCTGATGGCCCAAGACGGGCAAGGGAACTCTCTTTTTTAGGTGGAAAAATGCTTACAATAATGCAAAATACCGCCCCCCCCTCCCCCCAAAAAAAAGCTGCTTTCCCTTATGCCTCCTGTAGTCAGATGAAAATCTCATTATCATCACCAGCCAGATGGGGCTGCTGTTAGCATTTACAAACCCCGGTAGGGTTCACGACGAAGCTGTTAACAGAGCCATAAAGGCAGCCCTTTGCTTGCAGCCCTTCCATGGGGCACCCCATCCCACGGGGCACCCCACCCAGCTCCCCCAGACCTGCCAGGCACCACCCGATGGCACCTTCCCCACGTCCCCCCTGCAGCAACTCGCCGTCACACCCGGCTGCGTGCAGACACAACCCCAGCTCAGCGCAGGCACCCCGGCACCGCTCACACCCGCGTCCCCATCACGGGGCACGCAGGCAGCGCGCCCCGCGTCCGGCCGTACAGCAAGCGTCGCACCTGCCTACTCCGAAGCCTCCCCACGCGCTCCTCCCTGCAAAACCACAGCCCTGTGAAAATATTCTGCTTTTCAAGTTAAAATCCTGAAGAGCAGATTCCAGGTTGAATCCCCAGATGGGTTTCTCTGCATATTAAAAGCACAGCCGGTTCCTAGTGCCAGGGCGCGCGCGCGAGACAGAATTAACGCTGTTCCTATTTATAGGGCTTTGATTAGGAGCTCGTCACCTAGAAGTTTTTATTCCCTTTATCCATTTATAAGGCCATAACACAGTTTGACTAGCTCCAGATAGGCTGGTGTCCCACCGATTTTGCCAGAACTTAATGTGCCATTCAGATACAGTTAAGCCAGTAATAGGCAGCAGCCTGTGCGCTGCAGGGTTTTAACTGCCTCGGAAAACACTCTTTAGCTCCCGTCTCACCCCGTGCACACGATGCTGCGGAGGTGAAGCAATGCCGGAGAGAGGAGGGACCCCGGTGCTGTGCCGGTCCCTCTGCGGGGTCTCGGGATGGCTTCAGGCTCACGGTAATAGCACCCACAACA
Source organism: Anhinga rufa (assembly GCA_013400875.1). Classification (NCBI taxonomy): domain Eukaryota; kingdom Metazoa; phylum Chordata; class Aves; order Suliformes; family Anhingidae; genus Anhinga; species Anhinga rufa. Next base: position 26,486 of record VZTV01120454.1, read on the forward strand.
GCGACACCCAGGGGTCCTCACCATCCCAGCCGGTGCTGGGATCGATGCTCTGCCACCAGTGGGTACCCACGAGCTCCTCTGCTGCTCCCGAGGCTGCTAATCCCCCCTAAGCATCCCAGTGCTCCTGTCAGCAAAACGCTTTCTGCTTCCAGACAAATCCTCCCAAAGAGTTTTGCTGAGCACGGACTTTCCGCCTGTCCAAAGCCTATAGACAAGTTAAAGCACCTGCCCTCGGGGATAATTCCACTAAAATTGGGCAAAGCACGCATTGGTGCCAACTTTATTTTCTGTTAAAACCTTGGAGTATTTGTAAAACTCTTTTCTTCTGGAACGCGCCCAGCGCTGTGGCTCAGCTGCAGAGGGAGGGGGTTAGACCGGCTCGGCAGCCACCGAGGATCTGAGGTCTCCTAGTGAGCAGGGAATGGGATCTCGAGATGCTTTCCGAAAGGAGCTGGCAGCAATAAAGCAGCCTGCCCTGCAGAGCAGAGGCAGCTTGAGATTGCTGGTCCCGATCCTTGCTGCAGACCACATTCTCCTTGCAATCAGCAGGGCACCACCAAAACCCGCACCGCCCTGGGACTGTCCCCCAAACCGTGCCATCCACCCCTGCTCATGCACTGCAACCACATCCCAGCTCAGGCGAAAAAGCCCCGCCAGATGCATCCCTCCATTCCCATCCACTGCCTTTTCTCCTCCAGTCCCAGCTGCTCCAAAGCCCACGCCGAGCCCCCATCCCGGGGGAAACCCACTCACCATCCTCCCTGGACTTCTGGATGAAGGCCTCCACACCGCTTTCGCCATAGCTGCCCTCGGAGGCCAAGGTGGAGACGTAGTTCCACTTGAGGGCTTTGACGATGTCCACCATGGCTTGGGCCTGGTAGGTGTCGGACGGGACGACGCGGGAGAAGAAGTCGTAGCGGCTGTTATCGCTCAGGTCTGGCGCGGTGGAGGCATAGCTGATCTGGGGGATCTGGGATGAAGAAAGACAAAGCGTCAGGAGAAAGAGGCGATCTCCAGCCCACTGCGATGCCCTCACCTTGCCCATGCTCCCAAAGCCCTGCTCGGGAGGAGAGGGAGGTGGAAATCAAGGAAGGCTATGGGTCAGGCGGGAGCACGTGCCACCAGACAGACACGGGATGCTCCGCAGCACCCAGCACCAGCAGCTCACAGAGGGAAGACCACTAAGCGGAGTGTGACCAGCTCTACGAGGTCTTGGTGGCAACCCAAAGGATTTGATCTGGTGATTTCCATCCACAGTCAGGTACGGGAGACACAAAACCACCCCAACCCTTGCCAGGACACACATCTGCTCTGCGCCTTCCAGACTGGTCTAAAGCCACACATGTCTGAGAAGGGGGAAAATAAAACCATCGGAAAGCGCAGAGGTGCTGCTTTACATTTCTGCCCGCAGAAGTGCCTGGCTGGGCAGAGTCCAGCGGGTCAGAAGGACCTGAGGAAGAACAGAAACCAGCCCCAGGGCGGAGCAGCTACCAGAAGTCCCTTCGAGGTCCACCAAGGAGCCGGGCAGCCCTGGGCTTTGCAGGAAGACGCTCAGAGCATCCCAGGCTTTCATTTCTGCATGTAACATGCCTGCCTGCCTACTCTGATCTCCCCTCCGTGCTCCCCGGGTGCTGGCCAGAACAAGAGCTGTGGGTGCCTCTAGGAGCTGCCTGGGCAAAGAGGGCCAGCACCACCCAGGGAAAGCAGGCACCAAGCCTTGGCCACCCAGGCTGGCCTGGCCCCTGGAGATGTCAGGGCTCAGGGACCACCTGAAGCTCAGGGACACCCAGCAGGACCCCAGAAGGGTTTCCCGAGCGTCTGATGTGCCCAGAATGGGAGACGCCAAAGAAAACCTTGCTTCTGCCCTGGGTAGCACTGCTACACTGCTGAGGTCTCCCTTTGGCTTCCAGCCCCAGCAAGGACAGATCCAACCCCACCCCACAAGGTCCTGTCCACCCAAGCCATAAATAAGCCCTTTAAATTAACCAGAGCTGCCGCACCTCGCACAGTGCATTAGAATGATTTAGCACTGGAGAATCACGCGATGCTTAACACTTACACAGCACTTGACATCCCCAAAACACACCACGGATGTTAATTTATCTTAAAGATGGAAAAGGCTTATTAAATTATCAAGCCCAGGTTCTCCCCACTAGCACGAAGCTCCCTACCAAATACCCAGACAGCCCCATCCATCGTCCCCTCGTCCCACACACCTCTCCCGGGTGCAGCCTGACGCCTCCCTGGCACATTGCAGGGGCTGGCAGAGCCCTGTCCAAAGCCTGGGCAAGGTTTTAAATTCAACAGCGATATAACCGCAGGGGCTGGAGCTCCGCCAGCTGCCATGGTACAGCCTCTCCATGGCTACAGGGCTGCAGAGATGGCCACAGCCCTACCCAGAGCCGGCACAGCCCAGGGAAGGGTCCGACCACCCACTGCCCTCTTGCCTTCCCGCAGGTGCTGTTTTACTACCAGGACAGAGCAAACAGAGGAGGAATAGCCCAGGGCGTTGCCGATCCCCAACTTCCCCATGCCCTGGGGGCAAGCGGGTGGAGAGCAGCAATCCCCACCTCTTAGAGGACTTTCCCCCCCTCTCCTGCTCCCTCTAATCCAGTTTAGGAATAAATCAGTAGTTGCTGCTTGCAGGAGCACAAATGCTGCCAGAGCCACGGGGGACCACAACGGACCCCAGCAATCCCCTGGGCTCAGCAGGCACCTGGGTCCTGCCGGATGCCCAAATCAGCTCAGGCCTCACCCATCAGCACTCTCCATTAAGCAATTAGCCAGTTCCCAGCAGCAGAGACACCTGGGTGGGCTTGGAGGGGACCAGGATTGGTTTGGGGTCCGTAGGGATCCTAGCTCGTGTTATAAGACCAAGCCACCCTGCTGGGAGCCTGAAATTTTGGTACTTACCTCTTAATGCTGGGGCTTCACCGCCACAGCTCCCTGGTTAAACATCAGTATCATCCCGTCCCAACACCTCGTCCCTGCCCCGAGGATGGGAGAAGCCCCCATCCCAGCGGGCATGGTGCCGGCTGCTAGGGGCAGGCCAAGGATGGCGGGACTTGCACCAGAGTCACCCGGGTCTCCCAACCCTGCCGGCCCCCGCGACCCACGCCATCCTCCTCCGCTCCTGCTCCCAGGCTGCATCTCAGAGTTTCCCCTTTGTTTCTCCATTATTTTCCCCTCTTCCACTCCCCTCTCTCTCTCTTTTAAATGCGGTACCGGTGTTATAAACCCACGACTCCACCTGAATGCTAAAACAGCCCTGGAAAGAAGCAGGCACCCTACTACCTACCTGCAAAATATAAGATGAAAAAAGGGAGACAAGGAGAAGGAGCGGGAGAGGGAAAGGAAGGAACCTTTATCAAGGCACAAATAGGATTACTCTCTGTGACAATCTGCTTTGTGCTCCTTTCCGAGGGGCTGTGATCTGCTCGTTGGGTATCTGTGACCGGGAGCCGGTGTATGAGACTCGATTAAAATTCTGCTCAGCAGGCAAGGCACTCGTCTGGCAATCATTCATCCTGGGGAGGGAATGGGGGGGCTGCTCCGCGCCCGCTCTCCTTGCCTCCTCCCTGCCTTGCCCAGAGCGGTGCTGGCCACAGGATGGACACAGGGCTTGGGGAGGAGGCGAGGCATGCAGCAGCCCATGCGACGAGGGCCGGTGGGCATGGAAAGCAGCGGTGCCCACCTGAAAGGAGATTTGGGGGGCAGGAATGCAACCCTGCCTTTCTAAAGGATCCTTTCCCAATCGTTTTTTTCTCGGCACAGTGGTTTAGTTTAGATAGATCCCTGCCTCCTCAGCAGGGCACTGGGATGGAGACTTGCCAGCTATTCCCCTGTGACCTGTGCATCCCACCCGAGCCCAGGGTAGGTCTGGATTTCACCCCCGGGTGCCCATCCTTCTCGAACCCCTGCTGGAAAACAAAGCCAAGAAAATACCTGTTGATCTACAGGCTACAAACTGGAAGCTGTATTTTAATAAACAAATGGAAAGAGCTTTTTTCTCTCACTCCTCTGCTTTGGATGGAAGTGAAGATAAAATACCAGTTCCCAAATGACCGTTTCATAGACTTCTTCTGCCTTTTTCTCCCCCTCTGCCTTTTTTATCTCCTGGTCTACAATAGCCCAACTCCCAGCACCAGCTATTTTCTCAGATAAAAGACAAAAGTTCTTTTAGGTCCGTAAAAGCAAAATGCAGGCAGGGAATTCAAGGAAGGAGGATGCGGTAGGGAGCGGGAGCTGGAAACGTATCTCAGCTGCGTATTTGGGCACTGACGGTACCCTGCCTGGCTCATCACCAGCCTGCGATAAATACCACAGTGGTGGGGGGGAAATCAGTGGGACCAGCTCTCCTGCACCCCTTGGCCCATCAAGATCCGGGAGTAACCCTGGGGCAGGGAGAAAAACCTCCTTCTTCCCTTATTTTGAACCAAAAACCAGAGACAGCATCATTTAGAAGCACCCCCAACCTTGAGAAATGTCCCTCAGCGTAAGACAGCAGTGGGGAGCAGGGTTGGGGCTGTCACCCTGCTCCCCCCAGCCCCTGGGTCAATGGACTGGTGTGATCAACCTCAAATGCACCACAAACACACCTTGATTTCGTACCCATTTCATTACTGCCAGCTTATGAGCTGATGCAGCATTTTCTTTACTGGCGGCGGACAGAATCCCCAGACACAATTCAGAAAGAATTAGGCAAAGGTGGCAATTTCAGCACAGCCCCAGCCGAGGCTTGGGGGGCTGCAGTGCTCCCCCTTAAGCCATCAATCTGAACACCAGCCTGAGCAGCCAGGAGGGAAGGAGCCAAAAACAAACGGGCCATTGCACAGCCAGAGCCACGCACACCAGTCGGGAGCATCCCCATGAGAAGGGGCTCCTGCACCGGCCCCGCTGCTCCTGGCACCAGCCCCCCCACGCCAGAGACAGGGTCGGGAGCAGCTAATTCCCTAACCATAATTATTAATTTCATGCATATCTTATGCAAACCTCTGGTTCACTGACAAGATGGAATTGATTTAATTAGAATTTTCATCATCGAGCCATTTGGACGGCAGCTTTTAATTAGGGAGAGCGTAAAGCACCGCAGGGGCTGGAGGAGCGAGGGGCTGAGCAGGGATAGTCAGACCTTGTCGTCAGAGCAGAGCGAGCTGCAGCCCACGGCCCGCTGCCCCTTCCCTGGTGCTCAGTGCCAAGACAGGATCCAGCCCTCAGCATCTCCTCGGGGAGCGATAAAGATCCTGCACCCCACAGATCCGGGGCTGCTCACCAGGTCTCCGTACCTCAGTTTCCCCAACTGAAAATGGGGACAGGGCAAGCAAATCGCTCAGGCATCGTGATGCACCGACACAACGCGGAGCTGATAACAAATTCCTCCATTTCCCAGCTCCGGTGCCACCGACAGGCAGCCGCTCTGGGGTGACACACGACAGCCGTGCTCGAGGGGACTTGGCTTGGGTCAGGGAGCAACGGACTCCCCGACCTGCCCGCTCCTTCGCTGCGACCTGTTAAACTGAGCGTGTAAATCAGGCAGCTCTAACGCCGGGGCTGACACCGGCCGGGCACGGGCTGATGGGTCCCTTCAATAAATCTGGCTCTTGTCAAGAAATTATGCACCGGGAAGCACGGCAGCTGTGGGAGGATCTCCCGGCCAGTCCCGGAGTGGGCTTATGCCGAAAGGAGACGGCTCATCTGAGGGTGCCGGAGGCAGACATAAAACCAGCAATGAGAAAGAAAACTTTCTTAATTGCCCGCAGACCCAGCTTCCCGCACTGGGGAGGCAGCTCCAGCGGAAAACCCCAGGGCTGCCAGAGGGTGGTTGCATCCCTTTTCCCCCCCCACAAAAAAAACCCAAACCAAAACAAAAAAACCAGCTCCCATCCCAGCTGGGAGCAAAGCGGAGAGCCAAGGCCACTGCCCTTTGGCATGCTCCTTGCCAGACCTGCCATCCCCTCTGCCTTCAGCCTCCCGCTCCTCCTCGCAGAGCCAAGCTGTGCCCGCGGGCCGAGGCGGGAGCCACCGCGGCCGGGGGCTGCAGGACCGGGGCAGCCCGGGGAGCCAGGCAGCTGCAATTTGTTTTAATAAACCCAGTGAAAAACAAGGAAATGAAATGGCAGGAGCAGAGTGGGTGATTAATCAGAGCATCCCCCAGCCGATTTCCACCTTCCCAGCTTCATGAAGGTTATTTACCAACTAAGCAGGGAAGCTTGGTGCCAAATGCAGCATCCCTCCCGTCCCACTGCCCCCAAAGCCTTGGGGCATCCCCCAGGGCAGGGAGCAGACACAAGCCTGGGGGGCTTGGCACTGGGGGCCTGATCCAGCTGCTGCACCCCTCTGCCTGCAGCAACCCAGCCCCAGGCAGCAAAACCTTGCGTGCCTGCAGGTGCGGAGCACACCCAGCACCCCCCACCCGCGCACGATGGGCAGCATCCTCCATTAAGTGAATTATTCATGCTGTACAACACCCCTGTGCTAAAAAGAGCTGCTGCACTCGCTGCCACGAAGAAAACAAGCGCCTCAAAGTGTCTGGCACGTGTTGAGTCCGTCCTCTCACAGGGATGCTCCTCACCCCAGCTGAGCACTCGAGCTCCATCATGTCCCAGCTCTTTCTGGATGGGGTTGAAAAATGCACCCCAAGCCCTGACACAGCTTTTCAGGGATCACATTTGCAGAGGATGGACGTGGTTCCTTTGACACCATCATTGCTGTTCAGGAGAAATTGGGTAGAGCCGGGGCTGGAAAGCCAGCAGAAAGGGGTGGGAAGGAGCTGGAGCGTGCCAGATAGCTCTTGCAGTGACGCCAGAGAGATGCTATCGCAAGGAGACGAGACTGGGGATTTGGGGGAAGATTTTTTTCTGCAGGCAGAGCTACGAGGAATGATGAAACCGGCTTGGACGGAGGATGCCGCATCTGCAAGTTGTACCACTGATGTACAGCTTTAATTAGGCAGTGGCATCTAATGAAGGACATGTTATTTATTTATGCAGCACGGGAGCGACAAAACCCCTGGCAGGGAGGGGCAAGGCTCGCGCCAGTGAGGGAGGGCTGGTGGGCTGTGCGGGAGGGGAGCAGGGACGGAGCAGGGTGGGATGCACAAGAAGGGAGTGTGGGATGGGGTGAGGGACCATGGAGGGGCACGGCATCATCCCGGTGCAGGAACAGCCGCCTCCACCATGCATGGTAGAGATGGGGCTGCTCCAAGCTCCTGGGGATAAAGTGGGGGGCTGCTGCGACCCCTCCCCAGTGAGGGCTCTGCAGCACTTGCACGGTGGGATGCAGACCTGCTGCGACCCACCTCCCGCTGCCGGGAGCGGGGCGAGGGGAGCCGTGGTTGAAACGGGGCTCAAAGGGAGGGGACGGCTCCTGCCCGCAATCCGATGGGTGCATGGGTGTAAGCCCGCACCCAGGCGCTGGAGCGGGCACGGGAAGCTGTTTGCTCCTCACCTTGTTGTACTTTCTAATTGATTTTGTGCCTGTGCTGCTCACTGATGTGCTACAACCCTCCCGGAGAACCACTTCAGCAATTTAAAAATCAAAGTACTTAGAGGGCACTTGAAATGCCCCCACGCTTCCCCCCCCCACAGCTACCTGCGGGGACCGGGCACCGAGCCCCATCCAGGGCAGGCACCCCAGTGCTTCCCCCAGCATCGGGAGCGGGTGCCCCTGTTTTGGCTCCCAGAACTTTACACCAGCATCCCCTTGCTGGGGGAATGCCGAGGGCTCCCGGCGCGGGCGCCGAGGGGAACATGAGCAGTACTCGCCTCATGCCATGATGCCACGGCAGGAGCCAGAGCTCCGGCAAGTGCCATTCCCAAGGGAACGGGCAAAGGCAACCGCCTGTGCAGCAGCGCTGGGAAGGCAAATGCTTTGCTGAACCTCAGAGCGGGAGTCACCCGCGCTTAAAGGTCAGCAGCGGTGTGAAATGGAAGTTGCCTTATTCTCATTTTAAGCATGTCCCTGCTATAAACCCACTATTTGAATAACAAAGAGCGGCAGCAGCTCTCAGGTCGTGATGGGGGAAGAGCCTCCTCCAGCCCCCTGAGCCCCTGCAGGAGCACGGCTGTGCCCAGCGAGCCGGGGTGAGACCCCACGTCCCATGGGAATGATGCCCCTGCGCTGGGGACCAGGGAGCGCACCCACTCTGCACCCACACGCATGTACACCCCGTCACCCACATACAGGGATTCACTGATGGCTAGGAAGGGTTGAGCTCGTCCTGCATCGTCCCCTCCCAGGGATTTCGAGGTCTCCGTCCTCCACCTGCCTCCTCACTGTCACGCTGGGCTGAGATCAGCTCTGGATTTTAAAGTTGCTGGGGACACCCAGGGCTTCGGATGTGCCCTCACCAGGCCACCGGCAGCACCCATGCCCAGGTGCAAGGCTGGGGAATGGGTGCATGTGGGCTGCGTGACCTCATTCTTGCATGGGTCACAGCTGCTTTGCCCAAGGATCAAAATTGGAGGAGAAGGGGGAGAAAAAAAAAATAACAACAACCTAGGAAGGATGGAGGTACCCTCCACTCCTCCAACTGTCACTCTCCTGCCTCTTTTCCCACTGCATGCCTCCCTCCTCCTCTCCGAGACAAGCATTCAATCTTTTTTGTCTCGGCAAATAGCTTTTAAGTTCCTCCCGCTCCCTCTAATTTATATTATTTTAATTATTGAATAGCCCTCTCACTCGTCGCCTGGAACATTAACATGTTTTAAAAAAAGGGACCCAGAAAAATCAAACTCCATCAGCGATCTGTTTTTTCCGTCTTCACTAACAGCTTCCAGCCCTCCCAGGAGGGCACCCAGCGCTCTCAGCACACCGAGCCAGCGGAGGAAGAGGAGGGGGGGAAAGAGAAAAAGGAAAACAGCATCAGCCCTGCAGAACCAAGGGGTTTCGCAGTGCTGGGAGGGGAAGCAGAGCTGGGACGCCACTCCGGGGGCAGCACAGGGCTTCCACTGCTGCTGGGTGTGGGGGTATTTACACTTCTCCCTGCCATTTGCTGCGGAGGGGGCTCTTGTTCAAACACTCTCTCTAGCCCAGGGACGTTGCTGCGGATAAATAAATGCACAGCGAGGGGGAAAGTAATTATAAACTCCTCGGCTTTCCCGCGGCTGGCAGGGAGAGCGGGAGGGAGATCCAGCCCTCATCCCACCGCAGCCCTGAGCGCCCTGTTGCCCCCTGCGCACCCGTGGCCAGTGACACAGGACGAGTGTCCCCAGCCTGGCTGACGTCCCCTGGGCTGGAGCACAGAGCGGTCACAGCCGTCCTTGCACCCCGTCGGCGATAGCTGCCTCCATCCCAGCAGTGAACGCAGCAACCTTGCGGCTCCCCAGCCATTTGGCTCAGGTGTGGCCTTACATTTTGGGGTATAATCCACACCCCCTTATCAAGCCACCCCCCATAGCCGGTGTCAGGGTGCTCCCAACTATCAGCTGCTTGCAGGGAGGCAACTCGAGAGCATTAGTCTATAGGTGACAGCCACAGGCAGGGAGGTACCCCGCGTGTCTTACATGATGGCAAGGGGTATCTTACACCCAGGGTGCTGAGCAGGATGGCCAGGGTCCCCCCAGGCTGACCCCCCCAGAAGACACGGCTCCTGCAGACTGGCCAAGCCCCTCAAGTAACAGCCTGGCAGGGGGATGAGGACTGCACCCCAGAAACCCTCGGGGAGCTCCCAGGAAAGCTGAACCCTCTCCAGCCTCGGAGGTTTTCAAGATCCACCACAACCAAGCCCTGAGCAACCCGGTCTGACGCCAGAGACACAGGCAGTGGACTGAGCTCCCCACGGTCCCTTCCAGCCCGAGTTATCCCACCCCACACCCATCCTTAGCCCACCTCCCCACCCATCCCCTGCAAGGCGACCTCCCTCCCGCAGCCCCGCTGACGCCAGGAGCATCAGCATCCCCCCTCGCCACGAAGCCGGGGGAGAAGAGATAAAAATCCAGTGTCGTCACTGGAGGGGGATGGAGGAAGGCATCCCTGGGGACCCGGAGGAGGCAGGAGAACAGTGTTAAAGACAACGACTCCTGCCTACCCCCAGCTGTGGAGGAAGAGGCACGCGTGGAGAAACACCTCCAAAACACCCGCGGTGGTTTCGCCGAGTGGTTATTTTTACCCTCTCCAAGCCCTACCTTAAAGAGCCGCAGGATGTTGGCCACCATGATGGAGACGGAGCTGCCCGAGGCGCCGATGACGCCAACCACCCGCTCCGGTTTGGTGATGATGGGGGGACCGCCGTTGACACAGCGCACCTCGGTGCTGTCCTTCTCGATGAGGGCTTGCACGAAGGTCAGCGACTGCTCCAGGGCGTGCGTGTCCCGCGAGCACGTGTCCAGGATGCGGGCGCCCAGGGTGATGTTGGGGAGCAGGTCGGGGTCGTTGTTGATACGGTCCAGGGCAAAAAGCATGGCCTCCAGGCGATGGATGCCCTTCTCCTTCTTCAGCTCCCCACAGGCTTTGCCCTCCGCGCCCCGGCCATGCACGGGGAAGAGCCCCCCGAGCGTGATGTCCCCGTCGATCCGGATGGAGTTCATGTGCGGGTAGCCCTGGCCTTTGGGCTTGGCGGCACCCCCAGGCGCCCACCCCCAGCTCCAGACACTCAGGAGGAGGCAGAAGGAGAGACGCTCCATGCAAAAATAACCCCCGCTCATCGCCAAAGCCGTGCTGGGGCAGAGCTCGTGGCCCGAAACCCGGCGGCGGTCAGGGAGCGAGGCTGGTGCGGGCGGGCGGCATGGCTCCCAGCGGGCTCCTGCTCGCGGCACCGTCAGCAGCTCCCGGCGGCGATGCCGGTCCCCGGGCAGCAGCAGGCAGCCAGGCTGCAGGAGGGTGCCGGGGTCTGCATGGCTACGCCGGGGAGAAGAGGCGGTGGCGGAGACGTGAGCCCGAGCAAAGCTTTGGGTCCTTCCTCCGGAGTCCTTGGCAGGGAGGGGGGGAAGGACAGGAGGGAGGGAGAGAGAGAGAGAAAATTAAGCAGGAGGATGAAGAGGACATCAGCTATTCCGAGCTTTCATCAGAGAGCCTGGCAGAAATTAGCACTGGAGGTTATTGCAAAAAAAAGATTTGGGATTCACTTGATTTTTGATTCACGCCAGCAGCTTTGGCTCAGCCCAAACCACATCCAGTTGGAAGGGCCAGTGCAGGGGCCTCCGGCTCACCCTGCCCTGAGAGCAGGACCAGGGCTGGAGGGAGGCCCCAGGACCCGTCCCATCCCGTCTCCTCTTTGGGGAGCTGCTGAGGCAGGACAGACCCCGAGACGGTGCTCAGCGGCAGTCATACCCCACATGCACCCACAGCCCTAGTCCCTGCCTGCCCTAGAGCATCCCTCCTGCCCCAGGGCACAGCCAGGCACAGGAACCAAGCAGCTGCCTTGAAGGCGAGTTTGATTTAAACCCTGAGCTGATTTGGGAAGAAACCTGCTCTTTGAACAGCCACTCTATCGAGCGGCAAGTCCCCTCCTCTCCTGAGCATCCCCTGCTGCGCCCAACCTGCCCTTTCCTTGTCCCTATCGATGGCCCAGCCAGACGCAAGCTCCTGTCCCCAGCAAAGCAAGCTGAGGCTGAAGATCTTCCCAAGCCTCCTCCCACGTCTGCCAGGCACTCGGCAGGGGTCAGGGACGTGAGCCTTCCCCCATCCCTTGCACCACGGAGCTCAAGGTGTTTTTCAATCGCCTGCCGATCTGTGTCTTAAGCAAGAGCCGACGCGGCCAGGCACTGACAAAACCCAGCGTTACGGATCTGAATCGCCACCCTAAGCATTGCTGCTCCTGCCAGTCTTCCTTCGGGCCACTGATTTCTGAATCAGCAGCTGCTTCCTCGCAAGCATCCGTTATCGACAGGTTCCAGCAGCAAGTATCAACAGCACCGAGGGCTCGCCCAAGCCATGGGGGGAGCTTGGCTTTCCAGCTGCCCCAGGCAAGCAACCCGAGTCCGCTCAAATTAAAAGTGGCAAGGATGATCAGTCAGCTGCGTGCTGAGAGCATCAGGCTGCAAAGGCCCTTGGACCCCGAGCTGGGTGCCCATGGGGGAAGGAGGGAGCGAACGGTCCCTTGGGAAACCGGGGGGCAAAGCTAGCGGTGAAGGCACTGGGAGCCGCGCCTGGGTGATGCCCGCGGGCTGTGCCAAGCACACGCGCTGCATCCCGACCTGCATCCCAACGCCTCCCCGAGGGCCACGGGGCACTGGCGGCCCCGGCACCAAGCACAGCCCGTGGGGACCGTTTCGACATCACCGGCTGCTCTTCCCCAAGAAGCAGCAATAGAAGAGCAGCCCTGCCCTGCAGCGTGGGGCAGAGGGTGCCTCTGGTTCCGATTAACCATCGAACAGCATGGGGTGAGATTTGGTCCTTTCACCAAGTGGAAAAAACCCCACCGGCTCTTGCCAAGTGCCACCCTGCCCCAGCACACTGGTTCCCCCACCGTATCTCAGAGGTGCCGGCTCCTCCAGAGCCAGCGCTGAGCTGGCAGAGGGCTCAGCCCATCCCAGCCCCTCCATCCTGGCCCCACACCCTCACGGGAGCCTCCTGCTCACAGCCGGGGGGAGCCCGGGGGGTCTGACCTCTCACCATCCTCCCAAAACCCCCTGTGCTCTCAACTTGTCTCTTTTGCTTTCACCACAGAGCCCCTCAAGTAGGCACAGGCTGCTGCCACGGTCTTGGCACCGAGAGAGCTGCAGGGCAGCCCTTCGCCCCCCTCCCCACACCCCAGAGCTGCCCCTGCCCAAGCAGCACGGCCCCCTGCCTCAGTTTCCCCTTTGGAAGGCTCTCCCCTGCAGCCCATCCCTGCTGTCTCCAAGCAGCCGCTGATGGATGCTGCAAGGGCAGTGCATGATTAATGCAAGGCACCAAAAAGCAGAAGAGAGCCGAGCAGGCAAATGCATTCCCCAGGCAGGATGGGCTGCAACAGCGAGACCGAAGAAACAGCTTAAATTAATCTCAGCTCAAGCACAGAGCCCAGCATCCGAGCCCGCGCCTGCCGGGCCGGATCCTCAGCCGGCCCCGAGGGGTGCTGCCCGCCAGAGCCAGCCATGCCGAAGCCCTTTACACCACAGAGGAGGTTCCCAGCTCCGCAGCCGCCCCAGCCGGGAGGGCCCTTGCCTCAACTCACCTCCATAAATTATGCACATCCCTGCCAGTCGGAGCCACTTGAAGGCCCATCTCCAAAGCGTTTCTGACAGCCAGGGCTTTTAAGCAACCAGAATTACCCAGTGCCGAGCGAGCTCTTTGCTTCAAAAGGCAGGAGCTTGGGAGTGCTGCGGCATGACACCCACCCACCCCAGCCTGCCCCGCTGCCGGGAGAGCCCCCGCCAGCGCAGCCCTGCTTGGATGGGGATCAAGGGCAGGGATCAACCCTCCGCACGGTCCCATCTCCTTTGCAAGAACCATCCCATGCATCGGCAGCGGGAGCAGAGCCGAAGGAAGCAGCTCCTGCTACAGCCTGGAAGCGGGTCAGGCTCTGCCTGTGGCGGGGAGGCGGATGATGGGGAGACCCAGAGATTCTCAGACACTGCACTCCCCCCCCATGCAGCCCCAGGCCAGCCGAAATCAGGTCATTTCTTGCATCCTACCGGAGGAGCCGCGACATTTCTGCCCGTCGGAGAAGGTGCGATGGGTCACCAGGTGGACCCGCTCCCAGGAAAATCCTCCGAGCCCACGGCCGGCTCCCGCAGAGCTAGCAGTGCCCCAGAGCCCACAGCCTCTCCCTTTCTTCTTTTAAGCTTTTTCCTCTCTGTTCTCTCCCCTTTGTGCCTCCTTTGATCATATAATCTGAACGAACTGAAGGTAAAAATATCATGGCAGGCAAGAAGAAAGCGCAAATAATGGGGAGGGGAGGGGGGAGCTGGTTTGAATCCCTCACGGAATCATTAGGGGAGCTGCAGCCTGAATTACCCGATGAGCCTGTGCTGTCAGCGGGCTCAGCACTCGTCAGGAAGGGGCAGGAGATGAGCAGCCCCTTCCCCTCGTCACCCTCCACCTGCCCCAAGCGTCCCCACGGCCGCACGCGAGCCGCTGCTCCCCGCACAGCCCAAATCTTGGTCCCACCGTGCCGGGGACGGACCCAGCCCGGGGGTGCTGCCCAGAGGGGTGAGCAGCGCGTGGGGCTGGGCGAGCAGGCAGGAGCCCAGGCCTTAAAGCTCAAGGGCAAGAGGGAGGGAAACCCATCCTTCCTCCAAGGTGTGGGACCAGCCTCTGCATCCTCAGGGAGCCCGGCTTCTGCACCTCCCCAGAGCAGCCCTTCCACCATGAGGCTGGTCCTGCACATCTGGAGGGAGAGGCACATCTGGAGGGAGAGGCACATCTGGAGGGAGAGGCCTGCCTACAGCACGCACTCAGGGAGCAGGGAGCAGCCCTCCCCACGCGCTACGGGTAGCAAGGGGACGGAGCCGCCCTCCTGCCCCATCTGCACAGCTCTGCGGGGGCAGCACCGCCCCGGGGGAAAAAATATTTATAGATTTGCAACAAGTCGGGTGCAGGTACCCACCCCCGGGGGCGGCAACAAACGGGGTGCGATAAATGCCCAGTGTGGTATTTGTCCCAGTGCCAAAGGAAGGAGCAATGCTGCTTCCCCCCACCTCCCACAAGCACATCGTCAGTGAGGAACAAGCCTTTCCGTGCCACAGCCGGATCCGCGATCTGGGAAGCGGTGCAAGGGCTAATCAAACCGAGAAAAACTCCAGAGCCCAGGCACGGGTCATTGCCCAGCCTGAGCCAGACTGATCTAACGCGGGTCAGGAGCTGCAGAAGCGGGTGCTGGGGCTGCTGCTGCTCCGGGACAGCGAAAGCCAAGGGGGCCACGGGCAGCACTTGGCTCCTGGGCTGTGCCCCTGCCCTGTGGGTCCCCAGCACCCCAGGACGCTTGGCTGGTCCTGCACGGTGGCATCCTGCCCCCCTCTAGTGGTGGCCGTGCCACCGGCCATCACCATCCTCGCCATCCACGAAGGCCCCTGGATGGGGCAGGGCGAGGGCTCAGCGGGGCAGGAGAGATCAAACGCTGATTAAAAATTCCCCTGCACCAGGAAGAGCTCCGGCTGCAAAACCACCTGCAGCGCTCGGAGGAGGGACCACGTCCCAGAGGCAGGGACCAACCATCCCGGCCTTCATCTCTGCAGCTCCTTCCACGCATCCCTGCGAGCATTGCACCAGCCGGGGCTGCACCAGCGCCCGCGGGGCTGCACCAAGGCATAACTCAGGCTCGCCAGGTCCTGCAGAGCCCAGAGATGCTCGCAGGTGCTGGGACACATTCCCCGGCTGCATCGTCACCAGCTGCCACCAGACGCACCGCCGCGGAGCCAGGCAGCCCATCCTGCTGCAGGGGTCGGCACCCCAGGGCTTTGGAGCCAAGGCAAGCGCTCGCTCCCCGGAGCTGGTGCATCTCCAGGAGAGGCAGCTGGAGCCCCCCCGCCGGCACTCATCGCCTGGATTTTGTTTGAAACATTTCCCTTCCCCAGCCTGGTGCTGCCACGGCCCCGGGAACAAACAGCCCAGAGAAGACCCCAAAATCACACCGACCGCTCCCAAGAGAGCGGCCTCCCAGCCTGACCCCCAGCCCTGGGGCCAGAAGAGACCTGGCCCATCGCAGCTGCACAGCACAGGGGGGCTCTTTGCTGGAGCTCCCCCAACCTGCCCCTCAATGCAAGGATTTTGCGGCAATGAAAAAAAACTCTGTTGGGGGGGAAATAAATAAATAAGGAAGGAAATGGCCCATTTCTCTCCCTCGCTCCACTCCCTGCAGGATTCCCAGTCAAAACCAAGTCATTTTATTGCCATTAGCTCTGTGGAGCCCATGCCGCTGCAGGCAGGCAAGTTCACGTCTCATGTGCCATCAACCCAAGCGCCGGCTAAGCGCTAATCACCGCAGCTTTATAGCCGCCGGCAGCGGGCAAAGCCGAGAGGCGAGTTATTTCGATCGCAGCTAGGGCTTATCGCAGGGCGGCCTGAGCATCCCACCCTTCTCCGAGCAGACCCCGCTCCCACGGACCGCAGAGCTCCGCCTGCGGCAGGACCAGGCTCCTTCGGCTGTGCAGGACCTGTTGGCTCCCAGTTCAAAGCCAAGGCACTCGCTGGTTTTGCGCTGAGCCCACCCAGTTGCATCGGGGCTTGTTAAACCAGGCCAAGGCTGAGCCGGTGACGCAGTCCAGGAGATGCAGGAATAAGCGGCCAAGAGGCTGCGCCCAGCACTCACCTGCACGATCCCATCCCCGGCTGCCAAGGAGCCGACGGCCCATCAGCCCACCGCCAAGGAGACCTCCCCAGCCCAGCCCCGGCACTGGGAGGGCTGCGATGCTTTCTGCCGCACTGGCTGCCACGAGCTCGCCGGCATCTTTTTGAAAATCAAGGCCGTTTCTTTCCCCACCTGCTATTCCTTCGGCAAGCGGGGCCAGCCGGCATGCAGCACAATATCCCAATTAGCGCACGCTCGCTCTTCCCCGCTTGTAAGCGATTACAGGGAATTTCGCTTTGGCTCCTGGGTTTTTTAATTGCAAAAGCTCCATGAAGTACAGCAGAATTTAGACGCGGAGGAAGGGGATGCCAGGTTAAGTTCTCTCTCGACAGGCGAAACCTTAAGTATTCAGGTCAAGTACCCCATCGTTCACTCAGAAGAGAAGCAAGGCCATGGCTCAGCAGGCAGCGGTGAGTAGAGACCCCAGATTTCACCATCAAAATCCACCCGACGTGCTCCAAGATGCAGCCCCCCCCGCCCCCAGCAATCCCTCAATCGACGCGCGAACAGATATCGCAACGCTTGCGTCAGCCCAAGCCCATCACCGGGTGCCGACTCGACCTCTCTGCAGCCGGGTTCTGCCAGTGCCCGGCTCAGAGCCCCACAGGGGGAAACGCTCGGTATCACCACCCTCCTCGCTGCCCGGAGCATCCCCCAAAGGATGCTGAAGTCCAAAGAAAAAGGTTCCCACTGGGCGCGGATCAGACCCAGGGAATATTTAACACGCTATATTTATATATATATACACACACACACACTCACACACACATACACACACACATATATATGCGCCCTTAACTGCAGGCAAGCTCTCTCCCTCCTGCTCCCTCCCTGCTGCAAAGCAGGCCAGGGCTAATCCTTCACTTTGAAGGATCGGATGGTGCGGCGAGGGGCAGGCGAGCAGGATCCAGGCGCGGAGCAAGCGGAGATCGCAGCGGCTCACCTTGCGGGAGGCGGCGCAGGGTCTCTGCCGGCAGCCAACGCACAGAGCTCCAGCCGGGAGAGGCCGGAGGGAGGGAAGGAGCCGGCGCTCGTCCCCGCTCCTGCCACGTGCAGTGAAATCCCGCAATTAATTTTTGATCACCTTCTGCAAACTGGGACGGCGCTGGCTCAGAGCAAGAGCACGGCCTGACTGCTGGTCCCCAGCGGCGCCCGCGGCACTGCCCGGCGCTTCTGCTCCCCATCACACGTACGCCCCAAGACCACGGTCTGGCAGGATGAGCCCCTGCCTGTACCCAGCCTGGGAAAGCCCCGGAGGGGGCAGAGACCCCCGTCCTGAGCTGGGCTTTGTGCAGGGCCATCCACAGCACAGGGGCACGGGGAACCTGACCACCCCGCAGAGGAAACCCCTCCATTAGACGCGAAGCCTGAGAGAAGGAGACAGTGCCCACAGCGGGCACGAAACCGGGGAGGGCGGTGGGAGCGGGTTCGTGTATGTTATAATTAGGACCTGCCACATCTTCAAGCCGTTGCCTTTCTGGGAAGAGCTGGAAGGGGGTGGCTGAGCTGACAAATCCATCCTCCTCCTGCCTGATGCCAAAGTTGAAGCACGTGACACCCTTTTTCGGGGAGCCGGCAGGCTCCTCCGCAGGGCGACGCTGGTCCCTGGGATGCGGGGCCGGGCCGCAGCTGCACCCAAGCTTCGGTTCCCGCTGTAAAAATCCCCCTGAAGCTCGCCCTGCGCTGCCCCAACACCCCGGTGCGCAGCTCAGCACCACCAGCCCCGCGCCTGCTGCCCTCCCCAAACCGGGCTCGCTGTGCCCCCCTCCCCAGCCTGGGGCAGCTGGACCCCGCTGCTGCCCGTGGGGTCCCACCACCCTCGCAAAGACGGACCACCCTCGCCGCGGCCCCCGGCGCTGCATCCCGCCGGCTCGGCCAGGCTGCCCAAAAGCAGCCAGGATCCCCGCGCATCCCATCGGACCGCTGCTCTCGGCACGGAGGCGGCAGGTCACCGGGAGGAAGGTCTCACCCCGGCTCTCCCCTCAGCCGGAGCCTTGCCCAGCACGTCCCCACCGCCCGCTGCCCTGGTGCGGATAAATCCCTGCTTACAGAGAGCGAAGGGAGAAAAGGAAATGAGCTTTTTTTTTTTTCTTTTAGCACTTCTCTTGGCGTTTTCCCCAAGCTCCTCGCTGCATTCAACAGATCAGCTCTGCTCCCTCCCTCCCCGGGCCCTGCCTCGGGTGAGCGGCCAGCACCGGTGAGCTCCTCCGGTCACCCCAGCCCTGCTTCGTGGCATCCCCCCCGTCAAGCCCCGAGCCACAGGTCACCCGCCGGCGACAGCGATGGCAATGACTCACTCCGCAGCCTCTCTGTCGCAGCCGCCGCTGAAGGCAGCGGGCATCCCCCCCATACCCAAAGCAGCCCACAGAAAAATAACCCGGCTGGCAGAGCACGGCAAACTCATCACACCAGGAGGAGGAGGAGGAGGAGGAGGAGGAAGGCAGCGGGGCTGCACCCAGGCAGGCGGTGGGAGAGTTCTCTGTTTTTTTCCCACGGCTGCCAACTTCCCCAGCGGCTCCCGAAGCCACGCAGATCCGCTCTCCCAAAAAGCGCCGAGGAGCGGGAGAGCGCTCCGGAGAGGAAAACAAACCTGGCAGCGCGTGTCTGCGCACAGC
Organism: Anhinga rufa; assembly: GCA_013400875.1. NCBI lineage: Eukaryota > Metazoa > Chordata > Aves > Suliformes > Anhingidae > Anhinga > Anhinga rufa. Next base: position 45,308 of record VZTV01120454.1, read on the forward strand.
GCGGGTCTCCCTGCCCCGAAGCGGGGATGCCTCCACGGCTCCTGGGAAGGGTCTCACCCCCCAGAACCCCTCCAAGCTCGAAGGGGCAGCCCCTTCCCCACCGACCTGGGCAAAGCACCGCTGTCCCCCCCCTGCCCTGCCCTGCAGCGGGCTCTGCGGGCCTTGCCCGCTGCGGCGAGGCGAGGCGAGGGCAGCCACCCGCCTGCGG
>VZTV01120454.1:46209-60436 GCA_013400875.1 Anhinga rufa
CCCCGGCCGCCCCCCGGCGCGGGGGAGCGGCGGCAGCCCCGCAAGCCCCCGCCGCCGGGCACGAAGGGCTGCAAAAGCCCCGGCCGGCGGGAGGAGGGATGGAGCTGGCCCCTGTCATGCCCTGCTGTCCCCAGAACCTCTCCCCTCCTGCTCCTCAGCACCAAAAAATATTTTGCGTGTACTTGTCCTTTGCTTCTGTCCCTGCCCATCACCTACAGCCGTCACCGCGGCCATGAACACAGCAGCAGGACTGACAGACGTCCGGGCCTCCAGACCCCGCGGTGCTGAAGAGCTTCCCGCAGGTCGCATCCTCTAATTTCAGCATTTGCAGAAGCGGAGGCCCACGGCAGCTCCCACGGGGGCAAACGCGCCAGCCCTTGCCAAGCCCTGCAAGACCCTGCAAGGAGCATGGTGCATGGCGGGGGCACGGGAAGGGTCCCCCGCGCCAGGCTGCCGAGAGGCTCCGGCTCCCGCTAGCAGCCATCCCCAAATTTCCCCTCCCCGTGATGGGAGCAGCTCCAGGGGAGCAGTGACAAGGGAGCAGGCTCTCACCAGAGCCACATCGCCCCAAACCATCGCCCTTCTCTTCAGCCTCCCATAAAATGATGCCAACACCCTGCTCTGCACACATGCCCGCAGCGCACGGCTCGTGCATCGCCTCCTTTCGCTATCAAACCACCCCCCCCAGGCCTCCGGCAGCTCCATCGTGGTGTGTCGATTCATTAATCCAGAGAAAACACAGCCCCCTGGTAATGGCCATTGACACATTAACTGCTCCGATCCATCATGGTAACGACTGCGAGATAATCGGTCACCGGAGCGATTAAGGAGTACACCTGCCCGCACGCCGCGGCTGCGAGAGCACCCAGCCCCTGCGGGGACCCTGGCCCCGGCACACGAAGCGGGGGGATCTGGCTGCGGGGAGGGCTCTCTGCAGTTCCACCTGCCCCTCCAAGCACCAAAAAGCAAAGCACGGCCCTTCCAACACGCATTTCCAGCCTCATCTTCCCTAAGGGTCGATTTGTGTTGCTCTCTTGGAATAGCACAATACCAGCGGCCCCGCTGCGGGGTCAGCCAGGTCGCAGGCAGGAAGGGTGCCGCTGCGAAGGGCTCGGCGCTGCCGATTGCAGCCACATCACCCAGATCCTCTTTAGGAGGCTGGAGACGAGCTGGTTTTCTAGAAGCACTCAGGGCTGCCCGGCTCCGAGTGCAACGCCCTGGCCGGGCCTTTGAAGGAGCTACGTGCTCTCCAGCAAGATGCACTCGCCTGAAAAGCTGGCCAGCCGCCCTTCTGCCATTAAAATAAGTGGCGATATTCCCATGGATCCAGATGCTCACGGGATCATGCCCAGAGCGCTGTCTCCTGCAGAGAGACAGTCGCAGTGATTTCGTTTACAGCGAGAGCCGGAGCGGTTCTCATTGTTATTCTGCTCTGATGCAGGGGAGGGCAGCCCCGGGAGGGGGACAGCCCCATCCAGCCCCCCCGTGCACGCACCCACGGCGCGCAACCCTCATCCGCGCCAGCACCGGTGCCAGCGATCGAAGCAAAAGGACCTCCTCGCTGTGGCTGACGGGGGTGGGACACAAGGATGGATGATGGTGACAGCCCAGCTCTTAGCTGCGATCTGCCCCACCAGGAGCAACCCCCCCTCCCCGAGCAGGGCTCCAGGGCAGCGGCGTCTGCCCGTCTTGGGGGTCCATGACATATTTCCAAAGGCTCTCGGGGCGGCAAGGACTCGCCCAGGCCCTTCTGTGCAGGTGGAGGGGTCCAAACGTCAAGAAGCCATGTTGTCCCAACCATGGGCAGCAGCTGAAACACTGCAATGGGGTTGGGAGAGCCCCCCAGAACCCAACCACAGACCCACAAGGATCACCTGGTGACCCATGGGGGCTATTTGAACTGGCGTGATACAGGGCAGAGAGTCACGGGCAGGAGGGGGGTTCTGCACCCGTCAGTGCCCAGGGCCACCGAGCCCCTAGGAGGAGAGCAGCCCCCCACCTGCCCCAAGCCCGAAAGAGCCTCAGGGCACACCAGTCAGTACCCCAAGCCCAAGGTCACACACGAGCCAGGCCCGAGGGGGCTCCGGCTGCTGCAGGATAAGCCGCCCACAAATCCCTTCGCCAAAAGCAGTTCTCAGAGGCACCCTGAGGTCAAGCTCTCTGCTCCGGGTCGGGTGAAGCCCTCAGCTCCCAGGGGATATCTAAGACACGTGCTCTGCCTTCGAGGAGAAACAAGGGCATCCTGCTCACAGCACTGGGGCAGGGCTGTGCGCCCGGGCACGAGGACACCAGGCCAGCCTGCTCTGCTTCGCCCAGGTCCTCAGGAGGAAAGTGGCTGGGCGAAATTATGCAGAAGTTTGGGTTGAAGCATCACCTGAATTGCTCCGTCAGCCTGTTCCCCCCGGGGATGCTTGGTGGTCACTGCTCCCCTGGCTCTGATGGAAAGAAATCCTCATCCAACGCTCCTCACCCAGCCTGGGGGACCCGAGTCCCAGGGATCTGGGGGATGCTCTTGCCACCACGCCTGCAGCTGGCAGCATCTCTCTTCTTTTCTCCTAGCCTCACGGACCACACATCTCCCCTTCTCACGTGCCTCTCCCTGCTGTCAGCCAGAAGCCAAAATATCATCAGCGCTCATGTCACCATCGAGAACATCAAAACACAATTAACATTTGAAAACCTGGCTCAGGCGGATGCTGCCACGCTTCCCCGGCATAGGAAAGGCCACGCCATGGCAGCTGAGGGGGACAGATCGGAGGGCACGGGGACAGACGGGAGATGCCCCAGCGATACCAGGGAAGCAGCCTGTGCGTGGGGTTACGCCGAGAGCGGTTCAGCAGATCCCGCAAAGGTCGCCGCTGCTGCGGCCAGGGCTCCTCCTCGGCACGTGGGTCAAAACATGATCAAATACACCAGGAGAGTTCGATACCATCAGCAAATGGATGCGGTACTGTCCTCCGCAGGATCAATACCACTTCATCAGGCTCAAAACAAGAGGAACTAAAGTCGCTGCCTCTCCCGTCCCAGAGGCAGGGTCGGAGGGGTACGCCCCGAGCCAAGTCCCAGCTCTGTGTTCGTGTCCATCCAGGGACTGCAGGGTGCTCCAGCCTCTCCGGGGCCACCGGCAGCCTTTCCCTGAACCTCCAGCATCTGCAGACCCCCGGGCACGAGGCTCTGGCATCCCCCGAGCCCGCTCGGCCCGTGGCCGTCTCCCAAACAGGCGCAGCTCCGGCCGCGCAGCATCCAGCCTCCCAACGCCCTGGCCCTTCTCCAGCGAGGAAGGTCACCGTGTCCACTGCTAAAGCCACCAAGCACTGCCCGGGAGATGCTGCTTGCAATTTTTCTTTTTCTTTTTTGTTTGTTTGGGTTTTTTTAATATAGAAAAACTTGAAACCACATCTTATGGACTGGACTCTCTGGCTCGGCTGTGCAAAAGGCCTTTGAATAATTTATGGCCAAACCACCACCACCTCCTTCCTCTTCACAGGTCACTCACGTCAAAAAGACACAGGCACAAGAACCATGCACGGTCCCTTTTATCTATGGGTTGCGTTTTCAGCACCTGCAATTGCCTTGGGTGTGAATTTAATTCCCTCCTGGATAGAAGGGTGGGGAAAATAAATCTTTAATTCAAAGTGAAATATTAATAGAACTGTAATTAGCTGTAATATCTACACAATTAAAAAGCAGGAGACCCAGCAAGAGCTATTTTCGCTTTTATTTAAAGAAAAATATGTTTTCAGGGTAAGGGGTGGGGGGGCTGAGGATGTTTTTCTGGTGTCCCACTTGTCTGGGGGAGAAACGTGGCTGGGAGGAGCAGCAGCAAAGGGACACGGGCTCCGGTAAGTCAAGGGCTCCTGCTCGGCACCGGTGACGCTGAGTTTTTCTGGTTTGCAAGAAAAGAAAAGAGGAGGAGAAGGATTTAAGAGGGAAAAAGAAAGAAAGAACACCGCATCGACACTTTTGACCTCCTCCTTGGGGGTTTGTTTGCAGCAAAGGGAAGGTTTTAACCGACGTCAGGCAGAGAAGAGCCTCAGCGAGTGGATGGGGAATGGGAAAAGCTCTGCTGGAAGTTTGTAGGGTGTTTCGGGCTGGGTATCGAGTGGGGTGACCCAGGCTCAGCCACCCACAGCCGTTTGCCAGCAGAAATCACATGAGCTGCTTGCAGAAAGCCACTGAGCTTCCCTGCGTTGGGCAATTAGAGCTGGAGATGGGATTTTCTGAAGGAAGAAGGAATAAACAAAATTGCAAAATAAAACCAAGTGACAAAATAATTCAGCTTGCCCCCAAAAAAACCCTAAATAATACGCCCAAGGAAAAAAAAAAAAAAGCCTTGGATTTCTTTCTACAAGAAAGAGACTCCTACACACAAACAGCACATGAATATGGGTAATAGATATGGATATTTCAGAGAGCGAAAATGGTACTGACTGCACTCTTATTGGATCAACATTCACACATTGAGTCCATGTTTCTCTCGAGGAGTGAGGATAATGGGATGCCGAATGTCAGACCATTTTAAATATATATAAAACTCATTATACGCTTCATGACTAACCAGATTTCGATGGAAAGAGTTGCATTTTAAAGAAATGGGGAGGGGAAAAAAAGCCCATCCGGGCTTGCGGGGAGGAATTAGCAATGAAAGAGGGATGATGCGGCTGCAGGCTGTGAGCGACAGCTCCTCCTCTTCCTCGCGAGGAAGGCTGCTGTGGCCATGCCAGCTCCCCGGCAGCCCCTCCGGCTGCCCCTTCCCCACGCTGGGGGCTGCCAAGCCCCCACCAGCAGCTTTCCTGCAGCTCGGAGTCCTGCCCGGCGCCTGCATCCCACCCAGTTGATGCAGGACCCCCAAGCAGAGCCCTGTTTGAGGCCAAGCAGCCAGACCCCAACCTGCCTCTTTGCTGGAGGCTGCCAAGGGGGAAACTTTCCCTGGGCTTGCGGGCTTTTCCCAAAAAAAAAAACCCATGCCAGCACCGAGGGGCTGGAGCCAGGGCTGGGGATCCAGCCCCGCTCCTCCACAAACGGCTGAGGGCAGCAGCAGGCACCGCTGCTTCATGGCAATACTCATCCCTGGCCAGACCTCCTCCAGCCGCAGCGTTCGAGGCTCTTCTCAGGGTTTTACTCCTCTCTCCTGAATGTATCCAGCCTAAAAATTCCCCTTTGTACCTCACTGCCTCCGTATTTCAGGATGACGGACTCGTGCCTGGCTTTCGCCGCTCTCTGAGCCCAGAGTCGGGCATCACCAGCGCTCTTCTCCTCTGCAACACTTCCACCTAATGGCAAGATTACTGGCAAGGAGAGAGCTCTCGGCACCAGGGCCACCCACCCCACAGCCCCTCGGCACCCACATCGCGCCCCCAGGCACTGAGCAGAGGCTGGCACAGCTCAGTGCACTGATGGATCCAGCTGGGCTCAGACCTCAGTCAAGGAAAAGCTGCCAGCTTTGCCCCCAGGACCGACCTTGGGGGCAGGTAGCGGAGGCTCCGGCCACGGGGACTTTTGCTCGATTAAATAAGAAAGCCAGTTTTGTAATAGAAATGCACTAATCCAGCACACGTTGCCTGGACGGCGTGGCGCTTCACCACACGCTTTGCAACCGTTTGCCATTCCCAGCATCACCTGGGCTGCATTTATTGCCCGCACAACCCATAGCTTCCAACCCCACGTTATACCCACGTGGGGCCGAGCCCCGCAGTCGCAGCCCTTCCTTGGGGAGCTGCAGCAAAGCCATAACCCACACAAACGGGGGGTTTCCACCCCCTGCTCGGGCCCTCAGCCAGCTCCATCCTCTGGGTGATGTCCTGCCTCCCTCTTGTGGCTGCTGCTCCGGCACAGCCGCACCGAGAAGGCAGAGGGGATTCGGGAGCCTTGCACCCCAGGCTTGCAACCCGGCTTCGCCGTGTGCTGGAGAGCTTGAGGGCTGCTCTCAGCTGCGCTCTCCAGTTTGACCCGCTCAATGTAACTGGTGAATTGGTCCCATCCCAGTTAGAAGCTGTTGCTTATAAATGAGGATGAAAAGGAGCCGCTGCCTACTTCACTGGGGCTCCCCCAGATCCCAGCTGCCAGCCCCAGTGCTCAGCAGCCATGCTGGTGGCAGAAACAGGACCCAGTTATTTCACCCACTCCCAAAGTGGGACGGGCTGGGACATCTCCAGACAGAAAGTGTCAAGAGCTGTCCATGGACACACATGCAAACGCTTCGATAAAACACATTGATGTCATTTTTTTCCCCCCTCCCTACTGGGATCTACGGCTGAGCGAGATGCCAGACATCACCCAGAGGCAAAGAAAACTGGAAACTGGACCCAACCCTCCTCCCCTCCCACGTTGCTCCCACCTCCCGAGAAAGCTGATGGGGGAAAAAGGGAAAAGGGAAAAGACAGGTTTCTTGTCCCACGAGCAGCAATCTGGGGCAGGATCCGCCCCGGCACAAAGCGGCATTGATGCTTCTCTGGCTAATGCTGAGCGGCAGCAAACGCCCCGCAGCACCTTCCTGCTCTTGCCTCCCGCTGACATCCAGCCATCCCTCCTCAACACTAAAACCCTTTAAACAGTCCTTAAAAATGAAACAGCCGTGACAGATTTAATGCTTTCGGCGGAGTTGCTCCGTGTCGGAGAGCGCGGGCTCACGTGTCGCAGGCCCAGGGACGCGGCTGAGCAGCCAGAGGCTATTTTGGGCAAGCGATTACTCCGGATTTTGGGTCTAAACAATACAGAAACACGAAGAGCTGAGGCACAATTGTTATATTGGAAATATCTCCTTGTGCACCCTCAGCACTTTTTTTTGCTGGTACCCTCTAGAGATCACAGGACCTACGCCTGAACTGGTGCGGAGGTGGCTCAAACTCATCACACCCGTGCTCAGATCACCCCCCCTCCTGCGGGAGCACAGGGCTGGGGATGCCGGTGATGCAGCTTTGGCTGAAGCCGCTGTCCTGCTGCCACGGCAAAGATGGGTGGCCCATGAGGGTTGTTTAGCCCTGGAGGGATGCAGGGCAGGACCCGAGACATGGAACAGCCTAACAAGCCGGCAGCGCTGGCCACGCTAGTGTCACTAGCGCAGTTGTATATTTTAGGCTAAATATTGCACCAAGCAGAAGCCAATTCCACCCGTGTTTGAAGCAGGGCTGGAGGCAATGAGTGGGGGCTTTTATTCCTATCCTGTTTTTAAAGCTTCGTCTTGCAGCAAGAGCCTGGCACAGCACAGAAGTCACCCCCAACACAGCCGCAGAGGTGCCAGGGGTCCCAGCGATGCTGCCCAGCTCCCCTGGGTCAACCTTCCTTTTCTCCCCACCCCGATTTTCTCTTTAAAGCCAGAGATGTCCCCCTGTCCCCAGTGCAGCATCGCAGGGACATGGCCCTGTCCCCCAACCCTGGCATGGGAGGGGGGGGTGTCCCAGGGAGAGGGGGGCAGGCAGCTCCAGCTGGGTTTCCATTTGGATGCAGGAGGAGTTTTTTCCACCCACAGGGATCATGGGCAGCTGGAAATGCTTTCTTTAAAGAAAAAAAAAAATAAAAAACAAAGGAGAAAAAGGAAGGAGAGAGTACATTTGGTGGTAAAATTAACTGTGACGGCCAGACAGCACATACTCCCTCTGCACCAACAGGACAATTAGAGGAAAATCTTTACGTATTAAGTAATGCGAAAGCCGCTGATGGTGTGGGGAGTTAATCCCGCCGTCCTTCCCGACTGGCCATGCTGGAGCAGAGCAGCAGCAGCACCCAGGATGCAGGACGGGGCTGACCAGAGAGCAGCACATTGCCAGCTCCCAGCCAGAAACGGCCCCCCAGACATCGGGGAGGCACCAGTGCTGGAAAGCCGCGGGATGCTGGAAGGGCCCAGCACCAAGCACCGGCATCTCGAGCCCTCAGCCAGGCATGAGGATACACAGGAGATGGGTGAAAGCAAGGAGGAGAGCATGGAGTGGGCCAGCGAGGCTGCCATTTCCCTGCTTCTCCCCTCTAAGCCCTGGGGAGGCTGCCGTACCCCAGGAGTTAAGGCACTCACCCCACGTCTGACCCCATGCAAAAATTGCCCCGCTCACAGTGCATGCACCAACCTGCTTTGCTGGAAAGCAAACCACCCCAAACCGGGATGGATTTGCACCAAGGACTCCTCCAGCACCCCCCGCGTGCTGCTGCAGTGGGGGCGAGGGGCAGGCCTTGCCCCCCCACCCAGGGAAAGGGACCCCTGGCAAGCAAAGCCCCATGGCGCCAGGGCAGCCTCCACCACTGAGCCGACCCCGTCGGAATAGCACCAGTCTTCTCCTCCCAACTTTTCCATAATTCATGCAACAACCTCCTGAAAGAAATATCCTCCTTGGGCATAAAATATTCATGGCCTCATACTTTGCAAGGAAACACTGTCTTCCTTGGAGCACGACCAACCAGTCAAGGCCGGCACAGATTTGCCTTTCCAAGAGTAATTATGTTCTTCATCGATCAGGTGCTGCAACGAGAGGGGCTGCACCAGGAAGGGTCCCCCCCCACCCCAGCTGGTATCAGTGTGTGTGTGTGTGTGTGTGTCCCATGCAAGAAAGCAGCTTTTGGAAAAGGCATAAAAGGGCTCAGGAAGAGGTGGGACGGATGCTGCACCATGAAGGGGCATCCCAAAAGATCCCCATCCCCGCGGCTGCATCTCTTTGCACCACACACGCCACCCCAGAAGGGCCCATCTCCCCCAGCATCACCCCGGATCCATCCAGCCCCATCCCAGTCATGTCCTCCACCCCTTGCACACATGCAGCCCAACATGCCTGTAATTACATGCCTGTGGATGACCCACCCCACCCCAGCCTCTTTCTGCTTGCAATTTGGGTGCTGGTCAATTAATTAAGGGTTCCTTCGTATTTCGCTCCATTTGCAGAGTTCTGCAGAGGGCTGTGGCCCCATTCAGCTCCACAGTATTCAAACCCTTTATTATTATTATTTTTGCTTGCTTTTTCTCCTTCCCAGCACTGGCAGCACCACAAGGTCGGGTCACAAGAGGTGTGGGATGGGGGGGCCATGCTACGGAGGGAGCAGCCGGCCGGGAAGGAGCTCACTTCTGCGCAGCGTTTCGGGGCACCGAGGGTCCAGCGTCCCCAGCCCAGGACCCCATGTGTGGCACAGCACAGCATCACCTCCCGCTAGCTCCGGTGCTGAGCCAATGCAAGCTGGGGAGCACGGAGCAGCCTCCCCACGGCAGTGCTTTCCTCCTTTGCTTGCATCGGCTCAGCGTGAGCTGCTGGCGGTGGCTTTGCTGAAGTGACAGCACGTGAAGCCACAGCCCTTGCGGGGTGCTCAGCGGCACCGAACACAGAAATTTAGGGGTGGCACCATCAGCCGAAGATGCTTTTATTGCCAAGAGAACAGCTTCCCACAGAGAAACTGTTCTGACCTAGCTATTAAAATTAACTAATAAAAAAATTCTCACCCGTAACCCGATCAATTCCCAGGCAATAAGTCAGACCCCTGCTCAGGCCAGGCTCCCACGGGAGGTTCTGGCACCCAGATGTGCTTGGCAGCACCTGGGCACCAAAACCCCGGGGCAGGTAGGTCTGGGGACCGCCGGCGTGGCGGGGACATCTTCCCGGCCACTGGCAGGATGCACTAGGGCACATGGGGACACCCACACTGAAGCAGAGCCCCCAGCCTGGTGACAGAGGGGTCCTTTAACTGCCAGTGCTCAGGGACAAGCCCACGCTCGAGTGGGACCAAGCAGCAGCACGTGTTTAATTACTCCCATCTTGTCCAGTGCAATATGCGCTGGAATAAAACACGGTCCAAGTTTCATGGTTCCTCACACCATAAGCTAATTTTTAAAAAAATAAATAAAAGCTTTGCCATCAAGCCTGCCTTCGGCAGCCAAACCTCGCCCCGCGCTGGGCGCTCCGGCCGTGCCAGGGCGGCACAGCTCCACGCACGCCGGGTGAGAGGTGCCGGGGGCTTCTCCTGTGCGTTGGCTCTAGCAAGGTCCAGCAAAGCCCCTCTCCCCTGGGGAAGGTGGGGGGTGAAGGCGGGCGCCTCGCTCAGCTCCAAGGGGGCTCGGCAATGGGGAAGGGGAGGAGGGGGCTGCAGGGACGGGGTTTACGAGGAGGGGGACTCAGCGCGGTGGGTTGGTTTTCACTGAGCAAGGAAAACCAAGCCGGAGAAATCTGCGCAGCAAGGATCAAAAGCCAGCCTTGGCCGTGGCAAACGGGTCCTGTGGGAGCACTGCCGGCTCCCCGCGACCCCCGGGCAGGCCCGCAGGTTGCCGCACACCCCAGCCCACACTCCCCGCACCAGCACTGCGGTCCCAAATCTGGACTCGGCATCTCACATCCCTGGACTTCCAGCAAAAGCCACCAGTGCCTTCCTGTGGCCGCTGTCCTCACTGCAGCCGTGCAGCGGGATGGATCCGGCCACGCCAGGCTCCCTTCAGGCCAGGGGGGAAAGGGAGGAAGGTATTTGGGGCGATTCACTGGCCTAACACCCCCCACACACACACGGCTGCAGTGGGGACCGTCCCCTCCTACCCTACGTGCAAAGGGTGCTGCACAGCACGAGCACACCTGCACAACCGGGGTTCCGTCACCCACGTACACCCACCGGTCACCCACCCGCTGAAACACAAGTCACATCCTCAACATCCCCCCCCGCTCCCCTGAGCCTTCCCCTGCATCTTCAAGGAAAAATCCCCCCCACCAGCCGATGCACCCCAAGCGCTCTCCCCAAGGGCGTTGGGAAGCAGGGACCCTTCAGGCAGCCATTTAATACATCCTTCTACTTAAGGGCGATGCGTGGGTGCTGGCCAAGGGTGGGCTGGTTCAGGGGTGTTCTCCCTCCGCAGGGACCCTGGGGCCTCTCATCGGGAACAGGAACGCTGCTGTCCTCCCCCGGCTCCGAGTCACGCCAAGCCGCCCCCCAGCCCGCGCCATCGTGACACTCCCCTCCGAGGGGAGACACGCGTGCGCCTCTTTGGGCTCAGCACCTACATACAGATTAGCAGTTGCTAAGCGAGCAGTTGCTAAGCCGGAGCTGCCTGGGAAGGTGGGTGACAGCCTTGCAAACTCCCACCGAGCTGCTCTCATGATGGATGGAGGGGGACCGGAGCATGCGAGAAGACTCCTGCCCCCTGCAACGAAGGGGTAACCACAGCCTGCTGCTCCCTGCCGTGGGTTCGGGGGCACGGAGGGGTGGGATGCTCAGCCCCATGGTGGCATCCAGCATTGTGGACCACCACCCCACCCCCCACCAAGCCCTTCACCCCTTCCCTTCACGGCCCCCCTGCCAACTCCCCTGCCAGTGTGTCTGTGCCATTTGAAAGATGACCCCCTGGCATCGGCGGGCACTGCTGGGGCCAGGCGCTGCGTAACTGGAGCTGGGAACGACCAGTGACAACCTGGCCCTAATATATAGCTGGCCCTAATCCTCTGGCCGGGCTGGATGTCACGTCCCCCCCGGGGATGGGCAAGCTGCTTCGCAGGGTCAGGGACACGCCGCGTGCCTGGGTGGCCCCTGCTAGGGACAAACACACTGTCCCTGCGGCCCTTGGGGACAAAGCAAGCAGCCGGGCTCACCAGCATCCCTCTGTCTGTCCCTTCCCACGGGGACCAAGCAAGCCCCCACGGGGACTGCCACGGGCAGGCTGCCGGCTGGGAGAGGCAGGGATGTGTTTCAGCCCTGTCTGTCCCCGCTTTGCCCCGAGCCCACCCCAGCAGCTCCCCCCCACCCCAGCACCATCCTGCTCCCCAGTGAGGGATGCTGAGACTCACCACAGGGACAGGCAGATCCTGCCTGCGGGCAGGGGAAGGATGCAAAGCCCTGCAGGGCAGGGACGAGCCAGGGCCAGCTCCTGCCCACTCTGCCTTCGAGGGGCAGGGACCGCCTGCGGGCGCAGCCCCAGTTCACACCTCCGTGGGCTCCCAGCTGGGCTCAATCCGCTGCTCCCACAGCCCCAGCCCCAAGCTGGGTGCAGCCAGCTTGGCTGGAAGGTGCCCAGCAGCACCCACGCATGGGCCGGGATGAGCACCAGGACCCTTTCCAGCCTCGGTGCAATCAGCCCCTTGCGTGCCTCAGTTTCCCCTCCCCGCAGAAGGACGGCTCAGCCCAGCCCACAGCTCCAAGGTGATGCTCCCTTTGCTCCGGGGTGTCCGACGGGCTGCAGGGAGGATGCAGCCCTCGGGTGACCTGCGCCCCACGGCAGTGTGCGCCCACGGGGAAGGAGGGCCCTGGGGAAGGGGCTTTACCTCTGCCCCCCCCAGCCCGCCCCGCTGCCGGGAGGTCTCTCCCCGTTAGGTGGCAGCAGGGACGGGACGGTGGTGGCACCGTACACTGTACACCGCACACTGCACACCGCACACCGGCCCCGGGGATGCTGGCGGGGATGCCAGGATCTGGCCCCCGCAGCCCTGGGGACGGGGGGATGAGGACGCATCCTGCCCGCTGGCGCTGAGGCCACCAGCTCGGTGGGCACCGAGGTTTTCCTTCTGCCAGAAAACAAGATTTCCAGCCCGTTTCACCCCAAAGACCCGCTCTGGCAAGGTGGGAGATTTCTCCCCGCAGGAAAACCTGCCGGTTACACCTCGGGATGCCCCGTCCCACCCACCCCTCTCAGGCCATTTATTGACCCATAAGGTGCTGTACCCACTGCCCGCTGCACCCATCGCCCCCAAAGCCCGTTAATTAAACACCCCAGCCCACGGACGGGGACACAAGTCACAGCAACCGCAAAAGGCCCGGGCTGCTCCGGCTCCCTGCTTTACACCAGGAGCCAGCTTGGCCCCGTCCCCCATCCCGTCACCTCCGGCATCGCCTTCCCCTCCCGGTTCCCTGCCTCTGCGGTCACCCCGGCCCCCCAGGCCTCCGGAGCGAGGGACGCTGCCAGCGGCTGAGTCACGCGTGACCACCACCTGAGTCACCGGCTCGGAGGGAAGTCCCTCCGTCCCCGATGCTTTTCCAACCGGAGCTGAGTAAAAGGGAAAGTGTCAAGGAATTTGGCTGGGAAAAGCGTTTTCTTGGAACCCCTACAAGGAGCAGCCTCTCCAGCACATCCCCTTTGCCACAGTGAACTCGGGGCCACCGGCAGCGAGCGCAACCCTGGGCAAACAAGTGCCGGTGTCCGCACACCCGCACCCGCACGGGGCGGGCAGTGCTGGGAATACCGCTCCGAGGGGAGAAATGTGGGAGCAACAGCAAGCGGAGGTAGCTCCGGACCCAGCCGTGCCCTGGGCTGGATCTCCTGTCCCAGAAGTACCGGGAGTGTGGCTGAGGAGTGTCCCCTGGGTGCTGCCCCAGGTGGGAGCATGCACCCGCACAAAATTGGGTGCCCAGCGGGGACAGCCCCGGGGTGGGCTTTGCACGTGGGGCAGTGGAGCTGCCGGCTGGCCCAGGGAGCAGGAGGGGCTCCTTCCCCATCGCACGGGGCCTGCGGAGACTCCAAGGGATGGAGGAGCCAGCCCTTGGACTGGGAAGGGCAGGAAAGACATGTCCCCTCCTGTCCCTTGCGCTGCACATCCTCCTGCCCCTTGCAGCACGCCCTCCAGCCCCTTGCAGCGGGCGCCCCCCACCCCTCACAGCACCTCCTTCCCACATCGCCCCGACCCCCGCGGGGATGCTGCCGGCCGCCGCCAGCTTCTTTGCTGCCCTGTTTAGTTTTGATGTGCCATTTGCAATAAAATACCTTGATTAAAAAAAAAAAATAAGGCAGCCAGACTCCCTTGCGAGCCAGACAGCAAGTCCTCAATTAACGACCCTTCGCATTCTCCTCCGCCGCCTCCCCCGTTAATGATTTACAGCAGGAACTCCCCGGCCTCGTTCCCCCCCTTTGTTAGCCCCACGCCACGGGGCAGGCTGGGCTGGGGCTGCAGAGGGAAAATGGGCTCTGGGGAGGGCCCGCAGCTCTTTTCTCACCCACTGGCATGTGCCCTGGGTGCCCCTAGGGAGGACTGGGGAGCAACGGTGGGATGCTCTTGGTCTGCTGAGGATGAGGAGGCCCGGGGCGAGGAAGGCGCCAGAGCCCCCACCATGGGTTGGCCACATCCTTGCTCAGAGGCTCCGGTGGGCACAGGGATGGCACACAGCTCCGTGGTCCCCTGATTTATGCCACCCCCCCTTCTAGCAAGAGGCGATGCAGGACCCCAGCTCGGCTGGCGGCCGCCCACCACCCACCTGAGCCCCAACACGCTCAGTCCACGTGTGCTGAAGTGCGTGTGGAGGGGGAAAGCTGGGAATGGGGCCGGAGCTGCCACCCCCCCACCCTCCCCCC
>VZTV01120458.1:0-10820 GCA_013400875.1 Anhinga rufa
TCAGAGGGGAGTAACTGGATATTCACTGTTCGAATGGAGACATGAGTCCGTTGGAGTCAATTAATGATATTTGTTTATATAACCGGACTAGTTAAGTCAACAAACTGGCATCCATGCAGAAGCCTCAAACATAAAAACAGCTTTGATTTTTCCATTGGCAAGAACCAGAAGCATTATACAAGATTTACGAGAGGACACAAGTGGCTCATTCACACTGCCTCCTCACTTGATACTGCTCTGGTGGAGGCCTGATGACCATGAACTGCAAGGTTGTGAAAATACCACAGCAGGAAGATGTTAGTTCAAGCCTTGCACTGAAAACCTTCCCCTTTGAACCCAGTTGAGAGGTCTTTCAAGATAGAAAATCAAAAGTGACTGGAAATGATGTTAACTACAGCACTTTTGTGGCTTCTGCCAATTACAGACTTTGGCTGGCTTTAACCAAGAAAAGGCGCAGGACCCTACCTGGCTAGGGCACAACATTGGCCTCTTTTGACTGAAGCCATAAAGCAGTGCAGTTTCCTCCTCCTCCCCACTTCCCCTGCAAATACAGAAAAATAAATCACTGTTCTGGAGTTGCATTTAGATATCAAGTAAATCAATGCTGACTGCTGACACAGGTGTTGAAATTTGGAAGCTTCATGGAGTGCTTTAAAAACAGACACCAGGAGGGATCCTAAATGTATCCAAATTAGGGAATGTGGTTTAGACCTACATGAACAGAATAGGAAAGGATGCATTTTACACTTCACTGTAGCTACTGAGTTATACATCCCTGCAGCATTATTACAGATTTTGAGAAGACCTAGCCTATTACATTTCTGATTATATTGTTAGCTTACATGGAGTCAAATAGGACCATAAAACAGGATGATCTGGCTCCTCATTGCAGAGATGACACAGTAGAGGTCCAAATATTTGCTTTGCTTCCTGTAATATGGCACTTCAATGAACAATTTAAGGTATGTAGCACAGTTGGCAGTGAACATTTGTATCCAATAGCCCATGCTGGTTACATAACCCTGTATCTGTAGCAAAGGCTGCTTCTGAACTTTGGAGGGGGAGTGGGGAGGAAGATTGATCATTTTACAAGAACACATTCACCCACAACTCCTCTGTTCATTTATATTCTCAGAAACACCATGAGAATAGCAGAATATCTGGTTATCTTGCTGCTCTGTGAACTTTTATGTCTAGATCTACGCTCATGCTTTAGATTCAAACACAATTATCCCAGGACCTTTGCCAGTTTGTGGGGTAGGAGAATTGATAAGGGGCATATTTCAGATAGTCTAGCAATCAAAAAAATCAGGGCAGAAGAGTACTCTTGAGTATTTATCTTTTAAAGTAAAAAAGTTGTAAACAGTAACTAGTTGTATACTTTGTAGTACTATTTTTAGTGGCTTCATTTAACAGACAAAGCACTCACCTGAAACATCTAAGAATTACATCTTGAACCCACCTAGGATCATTGCTTTCACTTACTAAATGTATGCAACCTATTCCATTAGGCAATTTCTTGTCCATCAGTGTACAATCCGGGCTAATACATGGTCCCTCAAAAACATTATATTTGATAACAACCATAAGGATTGATTAAATTGCCTCAGATAGAGTACCTGCTTCCATCAGGTCAGCTAGTTATGCTAACACTGTGTGGCAGCAGTTACGAAGCAGATGAATTTGTGAAAATTTCTACAGAAATTTTGAGGATATAATGGCAATCTCATTTTGACTCTTGAGATTAACAGCCTTCTCCCCACCCCAACTGCTGAAAAGCATAGATGTATAAGTACATAAAAGCCAACAATTTCTAGCTCCCTTTTTTATTTAAAACTTGTTTAATTAAGGCATTTATATTTCTGCAAATTACTGCAAAGTGATTGACCTAGAGGTTGCTCTGACCCTTGCAGATGAAAGAATTTACATGAACTTCTTCTCAGAAGCTTTCTTCCAAGTTCATTTGGTTTAAAAATCTTTTAAAAAATGCTTCTTTTGATCATTACTGCTAATTCTTTAGTTGGCCAGAAAAGGAAATATTTTACTATCTCGCCATGAATCTATTTCTTAAAGCTGATTAGCTCCTATTTCATAACAGCTCTAAGCATTCCATTATCAGCAGTGACTCCTAAATAATCACATTGGACACTTACAATGAAGCAAAATTTACTTTAAAACAAACAATTGCAAATGCAGCATGCTTCAGATTTCCTAATGGCATTTTAAGTACTATTGCCTATTAGGAACAATGACTGCACAGCTGAAGTGGTTAATAGAAATGAACACAAGTCACAGTTTTAATTGCAGCCTTAGAGCCATATTCATTAGAGATGAATCCCCTTCACACTGCAAGCAGGATGCCTGTATACATGATTTCAGAAGTGATACAAATCTGCAGATTATGACTCCTGTCTTCACATACCTATCTGATGTATCTGATGAGGGCAAGAATGCTTCTCCCCTAAACTTAGCAGCTGTGCAATGTAAAACAGTGCATACCTAACAAAAAAAAAAATAAAGAAAATTACACTCTGATATTTCTCTAAATAGGGCTCTAGAACAAGATATAATTTAAAGTAACATACACGGATACATGGAAATGTAGTGACTTGTTATCCTTGCTTGTAAGAAACGGTTTATTTCCAGTGCCAGATTTAAGAAAACTATACCTGCGAAGCAAAAACCACCTCAAACTCTCAATACTATCCTTTGAAAACACAAAAAGATGTTACATTATGTTATTTCCTGTGCTGGTAGAGATCAACTATTGCACAGGGGTCATCTACATCTCTGCAGGAAAAACAGTGCTCATAGAGCTCATACCACCCTATGTCATCAGTTCATGCAGCCTTCAAGGATACAACACCTTGTACGTTTCCTCAGAAGTCCCAAAGCAGAGTTCTGTAACTACAGCTGGTAACAGAGGCTAACTAGGCAGCAAAAATCCAGGGAGGATTGTATAACCTTGAAAAGGATCCAGTATAGGATCACAGTGAATGAAGTGGGAAACAAGAGTGTTTGGCTGTTCTGAAACTAAATATGTCAGTCCATGACATCTGTCTAAAAAGGAAAAAGTTCAAAATGCAGATCTGGAATGCAGCACTTCTTACAGTGAGCTGCTAGGTGTCTGTAAGCAATTTCGAACCTTCCAGTCATTGGACTTCAGGGAGGATAACTTACAGTGGATGCAGGAACAATAACAGACTGGCCAGCTCTTCAAATGAGAAGAGATGAAACTGAGGATGCCAACTCACAAGCAGAGTGAAAGACTGAAAGCAGTACAGGGCAGAGATTCATTCCACCCCTCCAGGCTTTAAACAGCCAGGAAAAAACTCCAGTGACCAAGGGATTCCTGAGTTTCACTTCACCATTTATCTGCCAGTTGGAAAAGCATAAGCATTGTTACTCTACAAAGGTCAAGTATTTCACATACTCAGAGAGCTACAAGAGTCCAACAGAAAACATTTACATTGCATGTGTTAATAATGTTACATTCCTGAAATCTGTTTAAGAGGAAGTATTACATAAACAAATAAAAAGTAATATTTTTTTAATAAAAATATATTTAACTATATCAACAGTATATTNCTATATCAACAGTATATTCTGCACTTGAACTCTGAAAAAGGGGTTTCTCTTGCATGATTTTTCATTTTCTACTGATTGACATGGCTAGACAGCTTGTAAGGGTCAGTGCAGTCTGATGAATCCATATATTTCCAATTACAGTACACTGCAAGAGAATGTATCCTTAAAATATACTTTAAGGTTAATATAGTATGGTTAGTCATTTATTAATTAGAAGATATGTTGAATAATTTTATTCCTTCAGAATTAACACTATTTTTCTGATTTCAAACTCAGTACTGACATGAAAGGAAAATAGAAACTGCAGAAGAAATATGCAACATATGCTGAAAAAAAATTTGGCTGCACTACCAAAATATTTCAATGACTTGCAATTTACTGGAGAGAACAACTGCCAATTTCACCTAGTGAAATTAATTCTCTTACTGTTACTCCTTCAATTGACAGCTGTATTGGCTTCACAGGTCCTGCCTATGTTCTGCCTTTGGCTCCAACCTCATCAACCTTTAAAGAGTGGTCTCTAAGGAAACAAAGGTCTTTTCAGTTCTTAACTCCAGCTCCTCATCTTCATTTATCCACAATGCATCTCAACCTGAGCTGCTGAACAAGGAAATTACACCAACAATAACAGCGCCACACACAAAATTGCAGAAACTGACTGCAGCCCCAACAGACAAAGACTTGCTCCTAAGCCCTTTGCCTTTCTATCATTGTGTTGCAGCTCCTGAAAAAAAACAAAACAAAACAAAACAAAAAACAAACAAACCCCCAAAACCCCAAAACCCCAAACAAACAATAAAAACACAAGAGAAAGTCTGAACTCTTTGGCTACCAAGACTCTCCTTGAAACTCTGACTTGAATCTTAGTCTCTCTTCCTAGCCCATTCAAACTCACCATCCTCATTTTTAAATCTCCAGTTTCAGTGCACACATTTCTTCTCTTTATGATTTAGGCAGCCAGTTTGCACTTTGCATTTGAGACCTCACACACCTGACCCTGTCCTTCCCTGTTTTTGTCCCCATTCCTCCTGAGCAAAAAAAAAAAAAAAAGAAATTTAGAAAACCCCACCTTAAACTACTCTGGAGAAATTTCCTCCAGTAGCATGTACCCTGAGAACACTAATCCATAAATCCTCTTTAATGAAATTTAATATTTGGAAAAGCCATAGAACAATACTGCCAACCAGTTTCTTCTTTTCTCCTGATATTTTTCCAACAATGAAAAGTGTCAAGCTTATCCATATTTTATATTTTTCTGAGGTACAATTACAATTGATTCAAGAGCAACAATAATTGAAAAGGTTCCTGGTGGTCAGCTCCAGAAAGTATATCATAGACTTCAAGCTTACACAGCAAAAGTTTAGGAATAGCCTCCTGTGGGAAGTCAGATTTCCTCTTTTTCACTGCAAAGTTTCAGTCTCATTTGCTTTCACACTAAACCTGCCTACTTCCTGCTACAGATTTAAATAAACAGTATAGGTGTGTTCATAAATACAAAGACAACACAGCTGAACCACAGAAAGCACCTCTGATGTTTTCATCTGCGCCACCCACCTTCTATTCACACCTGTTTTTGATGGTAGCCTACCAAGACTGAGAATTTGGCCTTGACATGAAGTGTCAGACACTAAGTCTATGACACAGCATGAAAATCAGTAACAGAAATTTCCAAATAGTGAAGTCAGAGAAAAGGCAGGAAAGAGGAATTCACACAATTAGGATCTGCTCTCCAAGATGCTCCCTCATCAGCTTCCAGAGGGAACTCTGCATCCAGAGAGGTGGGAGGACTGGACCCCCTGCTGCTCCTCGAATAGTGCATTTAGGCATTTCTCTCCCGTTCCCATTTAAATGTAATGCACAAATGCATGCTCACCAGCATGTAACCCTCCAGATGGTACGCTTCTGCTCTATCTTTTTGTATTGGAGGGACAATTTCCTCGTTAAACCTGTGTGACCTACAACAAACTGATTTGGTCTCTTACTCCAGTCTGGATTTCTGGTCCTTTTTCATCAAGGTTTACCTGGTATTTCAGCCAGCAACCACTACTGCTGTTTTCTATAAAATGCATAACACGTAGCAGCATAGCCTTTGAGAAACACTGGAAAAAAGAAGGGCAGGTCACCAAAGGGAGAAAAAATGGACAGAAAAATGATGTTTACAATGAGTAATTCACAGACCTGAGGCAAGAAACACACAGCATGATGTTCAGAACTACTGAAGAAAGAAGCACAGTGTTGAAAACTGGCAATGTTTTCACTAAGCATCTCCATGAAGGCCTCAGATCAGTATGATAAATACAGGATTAGAAACAGATTGTTTAAGCATTTAGCTCAATTAGAGCATAGGAATAGCTACCTGGGATCCTTCCCAGGCAAGTCATTGTAAGGGATGTGGACGCAGTGCAAAACTTTGGACTTGTAAGAGGCTTGGGAGACACATTCCCTTACAGAGACCTTTACATAAGGAAATTACTTCCAACCCAAGAAATGTAGGTGCTATGGTCTTCCTTTATGTTTTCTCAAAGAAGGTCAAATCCCTAATTCTAGTCCAAATTCACCTTAAAGCTTGATTATCCAACTTCTTCCCACAGGATGAAGGAAATTCCCTTTGTAGTCAATAGAATACTATTTTCCTGCCCATCAGAATCAGAGAGAAGGAGGAAAAAAACCCTAAACATAATCCACTCCCCCTTACAAGATACCTTATTTTTTTTTTATTTTATTTTTTTAAACTTTTTAGGTATCATGTCCTTCCTGGCAAAAACAGACATGTGTGTATCAAGGACACATGAAGAACAAGTCAAAACGATAATAACATCACAGACTTCCCACTACTTCTCAAAACACTGGAGGAAAAGCAGTAAGCAGTGAGGTTGTCCAGACCCCCCAGGTACTCTGCAGTCTTACAAGGAAAACTAAAAAACTGCAAAAAACACACTTAAAGCCATCAGAGACACTCTTTCACAAAAGCTGCTAACACCTTATTCCAGGGTCCCCTGCTGTAAGCCGCTGCCAGCCGAGGAGAAGAGGCTGTTCCTGAGAGCAAAGCTCCAGCTCTGGGTGGCACGTCTCAGCCTTCACCCTCTGCCCGTGCTCCAGGTCTGCTGCTTGCTACTCAGGGGAGATACTGAAAGGCAAAGAGAATAACAATGTGCTGTGGGGAAAAAAGTAAAAGGCAGCACACACAAAAAAAAGGTGATAGTGTTGACAGTATAAAGACACTACATTCGTCCCTGAATGCTCATCAAGCACAAAATGTCTTCTCATGAAAGAGGGTGGGGTCCCTTCCAACAAGAAGAAATTGCCAAGGTCTCAACTGAATCTTTTGATCCTAAAAGCCACCAAAAACCACAGTCCAGAAAAGTAGGTTAGTGTTTAGACTAGCAAAAGTGCTTCCTGTAAGGTGGCAGCTGTTTGCATTTCCATACAGAAGCTCTCCCAGCATCAGTGCTATTCTGCTGCTCTGTGTGCAGGGATTTTTAATTGCAAGCTTCTCCAGTTCCCCTTCCCTAAACATACTACTTTTGTAAATGTAAGATGTATCAAGTGGGACAGAGTAAATTGGGAGGCACATCGTAATGCACCATGCAGCACGCTGACTCCAGCAAACACGGGCTGGAGGACACCAAGCACCCGGCCGTGTCCCCACAGAGGCGCACCCACCGCAGCCCTGCCCCGCGTGGGGCTTTCCCTCAGAGCCTCCTGCTCTGAGAAGCCTCCAGCCCTACCGAACAGCCCCACTCCGTGCCCCACAGGCTAACCCTCTCTCACCATTCCTCGACAGGTTTCAAGCTGGATAAACCTTTCTGGCTATCCCCAGGCCCTACTGACACCCCAGCCCGGTGCCCCGACCGACCTTGACACCACAGGCAACCCGCCTCAGCCTGCCAGCCACCATCTTTTCAGCCATCAGGACTTAATATCCTGGCCCCGTCCGCGCTGGGCAGGGGTGAGGTGATAAGTGCCGCTTCAGCGGTGACTGGCGGGCACACGGTGGTGGGGAGCACACCCGAGCTGCCGCCATTGCCTCAGCAGGCTGTGGCAGCTGTTTGCTGCGCGGGCACACACCTCCACCTCAGGGCGGGACAGGCAGCCGCCATGGCCCTTACCCGGGAGAGGGGCTCCCGCCATCCCCCGAGCACATCCTGCCTGAGGAAAAGCCAGGTAAGGAGCTGCTGCCTTCTGTGGGGACCCTAATTATGTGTGTGCCGAGCCCTGCCTCAGCCTGGCTGTCCCATTCCTGCCTACAGCCCCTGGCTGGGGAGAGGTTTCAGCTGGGTGTAGCTTGCAGGCGCCGGCTGGCAGGGAAGGCAGCTGTCCTCTGTGGCCCAGTAAGTGTTGCTGCGCGTCTGTTCGCAAGCAGCTCCACATCCAGTGGGAGCTATCACTGAGGAGCAGAAAGCGTGTGTGGGAATCGGGGAGACAAGGTTTGCAGAGAGGTTGTGTCTCTCATTAGACCAAATGGCCTGAAAGACATGGAGAAGCGTTTAGGTTCATACACCGTTCCATTGTGTGCCTGCGCTGTGTCGTGTGTGAGGAACGGGGTGGAAGCAGGAGTGCTGGAAGCAGAGGTATTTACCAGTGCAGAGCAGGCCCTGGGAAACAGGTAAAGCAATCGGTAAAAGACACCTGGAAGCAGGAGCTTTCATTCAGCGGTGTGCAGTTAGCTGGGTTCGCAGGCAGCCGAGTCATCATGTCTCTTTCCCTCTGAAAAACACTATGGGATAGCTGAGGCCTTTTTGTGAGGAGTCTGTGCATTTGTGTGTGCCCCTTAGCCGTGGCTTCACGTGCACACTTGGTAACGGCTGCACAAAGGAGACATTAGCGCCAGCTAGGTAGTGGCTGGTAATTTCCGATTTTGTGGGGGCAGCTGGGAGCGTTCACGGGTGCCCAGGCCCAGGGCCTGCCTGCTGTGCACCTCTTCCGCAGCGCCTCAGTCGCCTGCACGGTGAGCATCGCGTGCTGCTGCCGGGGGACTTCCCTCGCCGTGGCCTCCCCACCAGGCGACCCAACCTCACCCTGCGCGGTTTATGGGATCACAGCTTGAGGTTGTATGGCTGCAGGCTGTAATACCAGTAGGCTGCTGCTTTTATAGTGACTCCAAGCCTTCCTCTGGCTTAAAGGAGGAAATGAACAGGTGGTGAATGTCCCAAGAGTGAACACAAAGAACAATTCACTTGCGACAGCCCCTCACCCGCTACTGAAAATGGAGTTGCTTAATAAGTGTTATATTCCTCTAAGGGTTTTTTCTGCTTCATTTCTTGGGACCATTTGAGGGTATTCATTGACAAAAATACAGGCTAGGGCTGTGCAATTGTTTTCATGGTTCCCTCCCATTGGTGTTACAGTTACTGTTCTTTTATGTATTTTTATACTGGTTTTGATGGCATAATGGATGATTCTGACCTATTTTTTGAGAACACTACTTGCCTCTGTCTCCTCCATAGAGGTTAAGGTGGAGAAGATTATCCTTGTTTTCTGCTTCAGATGTAACCCTGCTTTCCTGTAAGCAGCTGTGGGCTAGACTGCAGAGTCAGTATTTCAATGTATTTAAAAATGCAGAAGCTGCAATAAATGCAATTGAAGGATTTGGTAATCATGAATGAAAGGGAACAACCTTGTTACTTTGTCCTGCTTCCTCAGGGAAATTGAAAATGTGGAGCACTAGTTTAAGTAAAAATATAGGGGATTCTGGGGCTCTGTAACATATTTTTTTAAGCAACTGTAACAGAAATGATTAGCTATAAATGACAAATATAGCATAATGGGAACCCCAAGAATAGTATGTTTTCCATGGGCTAATAAAGAACCCAAAACTGTTATTGTGGACAACAGGTATTGTTGCTGATCCAAAGGGATTTGGACAGCCTGAGATGCAATGGTCAGGACTCTCACTTTAGGGTTAAACTGGGCAAGTCCACTTCCTTTCTATTGATAAAGTGTGAGTTTCTTTGAATGGAGTTATGAAGAGTGTAAACTTACTATTCCTCTGATGACAGGAGCAATAGGCTTCTCAAAACATTTGACACACAGTAGGTTACCTGAAGATTCTGGATATTCGTGTAGTCAGTAACCTTTTTTTACGAGTATATAAATGCGAAGTACTTAGGGGGAATGTTTCCAGTTGTTATTTATTTATACAGGAAAGCTTCTTAGAGGAAACATGATGAAATAGAATCTCCTCACGCTCCATACAGGCAGAATAAATTATAGTATTGGACTTGGAATATATTCTCTCAAACTGTAACTTTACCTCTGCAAAAAGACAAAAAGATTATGCGTATCACAATGTGAAAAATATCTTCCTCTGAATTCTATTCAGTGCTCTTGCTGTAAGGCAGGTTCTCAGAAAAAGACCTTTTTTTTGTGAAAGGGTCATGGGGATGAGGAATTTGTCTCTGAGAGAGATGTGGAACTGCAGTAGAACATTTTAATGAGGCATTTTGGCTCATGCCTGTCCATGCTGCTTAAAAACTGGCTGATAAGTTTTTATGACATGTGGGACATATTGCTGCCTGTTGTGTGACAGCATTCTTTATAATTATTTATTTTTAAAGTTAATTTAGTGCTTATGAAAGATGACAGATTTATAGCTGTAAACAGAGTGGGATTTTCAAGCCACTTTTGGGGAAATCAAACACCCAAAAATTCATGAAGCAGGTCTGAAGATCTTAATCTTATGGAGGACTGTTATAACAATCGTGTTTCCTTTTAAAGTACTTTTGATTTTTTCGATATCCATTTCTTTTTCTTTGAAATGAAAACAGAAACTGTTAAACATTGTTTTGAATGGTATGGTTACAAAAAATCTGTTTAGTCAAGACCTTTTTTTGACTTGGAGGTGCATAGAAGACTGAGCTTTGTGTGATTCATAATGAGTCAGGTCAGAAAAGGACTTAAAGCCTTACACCTAGTATCCAAAAGGCTGTCATATGTGAAAATTTTTCTCTTTCACAATAGCCTTCTGAATAGCATGGCTTGAAAAGAGCAGTATGTTCTGACCTGCTCTAGTCTGCAGCAACTTCACCATACTTTTCCCCTCTATTCTTTCCTTGCAATTGACAATGATAATTTTCATTCCTCTACAGTCTTTGGCCTTTTTGTTGTGGCTAGCAGTAGGAGCACTGCTTCTGCATAGCTCATCTTTGTTTTGCTACAGGCCTGGTCAAATACTTTCAGGAAGTTGTTTTATGCTTCTAGCTCTGTTTCCTGTTCTGCAAAAGGAAGAAAAT
>VZTV01120464.1:18832-32972 GCA_013400875.1 Anhinga rufa
GGTGTGTGCCCTGTGGCGGAGGGGCGGCGGTGTCCCCGGGAGGCGCGGCAGCCCGGCGGGCACCGAGGGCGGGCTGCCGTCGCGGGCCCTGTCACAGGCGGCCCCTCGGTGATTCCCTTCACCCTGGTGACGGCCGATCGACGGGACTTGTTTGGTGTTGGGAAGTAAAGGCGGGGGGCGGGAAAAGCGTCCCCGAGGGACCGCGGCCGGCGGTGCAGGGCCGCTGTCAGGTTCGTGAGGGGGCGGCCCCGCCGCCCGCCCGGGGCAGCCGTGAGGTACCGCCGGGCTCGGCCCCTCCGCCCCGGCGCTCCCCCGGCTTCCCCGAAACCTCCCGGAGGTGAAAACTTTAAACCATGGGATTTCGGCCAAAACAGAGGATGGGCCAAGGGTTGCTGTTTGTTTAGGCCCCAAGCCTGCAAATATTTACCCATATTCTGAAATTTAAGAATTATCAATGGTCAGATGTGTTTAAAGTGCAGGAGACTTTTTAAGGTACCTGCTGGAAAAATATTTCCCATGTCTGCCGCTTGTCCGTATGTTTGCTTTAAATATGCTGAAGGTGTTACCTTTTTTACATAACTTCATTTGGTTTTCTTTCAATTGGTGAGTCCTATGACTCCTCCATTGAATGATGTTTTAAATGTTACTGAAATAATATATAATATTCTTCATACTTCATGGATACCTTGTTACAAAGAGCTTTTTAAAAGATTGAAATAAGAGGCTGCTGAAGAAGAAAGTGATGTCTTTTATTTCCTGACTAGGAATAACAGAAGCATTATTTTTTTTTTACAATTATTGCTGTTGTTCAGAGCCGAGAGTGAAGCGAGTAGGTGCTTATTTCAGTTGTAGATATAGTTATATACGTGACCTCTGAGAGGACAGCTAAAGCTTTCTGTACTTTTAAATACTGTAATGCGCACTTAAGTTTGGGATTTGTTAAGGGGTTTGCCCTCTAAAGAAAAACAAGGGTGGGTCTTCTATTGATTGAAAAGCTTATTACATATGCACTAGTGGGATTAAAAAAAATTCTTTGAAAATATTAAATCTTATCCTGAGAAATTTGCTTGTGAGTAGGACAAAAGCACTTATGGAGCTGGTGGATTAACTTTTAAAATACCTCTTTCAAAGGAATAAGGATTGTGTGAGGATTCTCAGAGCTGCTGAGAAATGTTTATTTATTCCTTGTTTAACACTTGTGGATTTTGAACATATGCATACTTTTTCTCATGTATTCTCAAGTATTTTCAACAGCGTGCTCCAGAAAGTTAATGAATAATGTTCAATGTGTGCCTACCTGTTTAAAGGGCTGGGCTCCAAGCCCTGAAGGTTTAATCTGTTAAAACAGATAACAAACACAGTGTATGTTTTTGTTTATTGTTGGTAGTGGTTGTGCAAAACAAATTTTTGGCTAAGGTGTTTAATGGAAGAAGAGTTTAGTTATAAAAATGAGTATGTACGTACCAGGAATTTTTATTAGTCGGCTTTGGCTGTAGATAATGTAACAATTAGAAATAGTGATGATTTTTTAGTAAGGTGGTTTTTAAGCCCAGGATGTAATACTAAAGGAAATAATCAGTAATAGGCAACCTGATTACTGAGCTTTTACTGGGATAATTAAAATATGTGAAGTTTCTTAGGATCTCATGAGGGCATCACAGATGAAAGGACAGGTGATCTGACTGTGTGAAAAGTTTGTCTAGAACTCAAAAAAGCACGTTTGGTTCAAGGTCTTCTTAAACACATAACTATTGGCATTGATATTTGGTAGTTCAACAAGTCATGTCCAAAGTATTTTGCAGATACAAGGAAAAAGAAAACTTGGTAGTGTAATTTAGGAGACTCAATTACTACGGGATGCAGGGAATGAAACTTTTTTAAGGGAAATCTGGAAAAGTACCTCTACCATAGAGCCTACTGTATTATGAATGCTGGGCTGTTCATTCAGTGTAAAACTAGACTCAGTATAATGTCAAAAATATACTCTAGGAAATCTTATTAATGATAGCTTAAAAAAAAAGATTGAATGCATCTCTAAGATTTGCAGTGTTTCTAGGAAATTTTACATGGGCATAGAACTTTAAGGATTTTGCTTTCAGTGGTGTAACCTTTTGTAGTATCTTTCATATTAAGCATTTTAGAGTGGTTTTTGAAAGTGCTGTTATGCTTTGTATGGTTCTGTACCATATGTTTTGTATTTAATTCTTTGAATGACCACTGAAGTGCAGCCAACTTCGGGTGAATGTGGCAACTGTTAACTAGCGCTTAGCAACAGTGCACAATAATCAAGACGGGAAGTGAAGAAGAATACCATGTCTAATTGAAACTACAGGGGGCATTTAGGTAGGTAGGATGTAATTAACAAAACCTGGAGCTGGGACATGATATTAAGGCATCACATCTTTACTCTTGTAAAAAGGATTTCACAATCATTAAAGTAAAAAACATTTCAGGTTTTTGGTTTTATGTCTCAGATGGATAGCCTCTTTGAGACGTACGTGTTTTGCCTATTCTTGCATCATCATTTCTTGCACATAATGCAGAAGATACATTTTCCTTCGCTTCTGAAATGGAATTGTGAGAAGGAGGACTGTTGGGAAGACTGACAAATGAAGGAGTAATAAGCCTTGACATTTTGACAATGATGTCTGTTAGAGAATTAGTCCCATGAACTAGAGTTCATTGGATATAGCAAGTGATTAAGATATCTCTAATATTCTGAAACTAATTAGTGGCAGTCCTAAAACAACGCTAAATTTTTGCAATTAATGTGTTATTTTCTCTAAGATTCATTGACTTTCCTCAAATCCTGTCTTGTCATGATATTCCTGAAAGTGTTGTGAGAAGTGTTGCTTGTAAGAATATTTGTTCAAAGCACTTTTGCCTAACATAGTTTCAGTTTAATTTTGTAAAAATTCCAAACCTGATCATTTGGTTTCATGCTGTATTTTACATGGAAATATATTCATGGACCAGTTTTGTGTCTTGTATATCCTGAACACATCTTTTTTTTCTAAGAACTCTGAAAATAGCCTCATATAATAAGGAGAGAACTAGTAAATGAATTTTCAGTGAATCATTACAGAGGCTCATTTGCAACTCTGAGCATGGCTAGTACAGCCCCTGTTAATGGGTTCGAACTTGCAGGTAGGTAGTGAAGATGACCCAAAAATAAGGAGCCATGCTGTGAAGGTGCTTATAGTGGTGAACTATCTGGTAGCAGTAGGCTCATAATATTTTAATAGAATAATTAATGTTTTTATAATCCAAAAGAAAAAACACAGACTATCTGTTGGAGGAACTTGGAGATGACAGAAATTTTAACAGTGTTTATTCACAATGGGAACAGCCAGATTTTGTACATTGCTGTGGTTGGCTTGGAGGTATCAAGTAGAAGTATGGAGTTCTGTATAGAAATGGTGCTAAAATGTAATTATTTTTGTTTTGGGTGACTCCTGAAGCCATGTCATCTTGTTTCTGGTGTCTTACTATGTCGTATGGTAATGTCACAACTTCTGTGACTTGAGAAGCCATAGAGAACTGTGTAAATGACTACTTTCATTGCAGTATATTTAATGTAGTTCTTGTTAGCATTTTAAGTTCCATGGCACTTCAGAGGTTTAATTAAAAAAAAAATATACCTGATCTGAAGATCTCTACAGCATGTCTTGTCAAATCTTTTGGTTAATTGGCAGAAGAGTAAGATGGTAGGGAGCAGCCTACGTCAGTATGACAAGATCTGCTAAAAAACAGTCAATTCATATTCCCCATGTAAGGTTTTAGAGAGGTTTTGAATTAGTTTTTGAATTTGATGGAGTTATGAACAGCAAAACAGTGTGGGCAGACTTAAGATACTGTTACTTAAGAGATTAACAGACATCTGTTGTAGTGGTTCCAGTGGTCTGAAATGCACTCTATTAATACTGTTCTTTTTTATCTTTTTAAAGTGAAAACTCATCTGTGCATCTCACCAAGAGTAATAGGACTTCCCTGGAACGTAGAGTGTGAAGTTGCTAAGGTTAGTTAGATGGCTAACTATTTTAAACTGATGCATTTAGGGTGGCAAATGCAATTGAACATTTTGTTAGTCCTTCTGTCTTTTTACTGAATTGTGCTGCATCTCCCTCCCCAGCACCAATTTCTCTGTTGGAGTGTACACCACCAAAATTTCAGATAAATCGGTAGCCTTCTTTGAAGACAGTTTAGGCTGCTGGTTTTCTCTAGAACCACACAGCATTTAAATTTGGCTTCATAAAGAAGTATTAGTGTGCCTATGAAATGTTTTCCCTCTACCGTTCTGCATATTTGAGAGATATTAGGCTTCCCCTCCGCTTTCTTTTATAATGCTACCTCCAACTTCACAACTTACTTTCTTGTAGACATAAGGAAACATAAGGAGACCTTTTCTGGGAGTTTAATAGTTAAATTATGCTTTTAATTTGGTGGGATTTTTTTTTCCCCCTGTTAATTCTGGTTGTCTTTTGAAAGCTATAGTTTATATGCAATTTTAATGCCAGTGCTCAGTGAGGCTGTGTGTACTCTGAGTTGTATGGTCCCTTACTTTTTTGTGTTATCAGTTGAGAATAATTAGTAGAGTATTTGGAAATGGCTGCGTGCCTGGTCCTCCACAATCTTCCTAGTGAAGAGGAAATGAGCACTTTTTAAAAACTGAAATGTGGCACAGCATCCTTGGCTTAGTGAGATCTGAGCTCTTTGGAGCCTCCTCGGTTGTACCCATTTCAGAGCACTGTTGTAGTGGTAAGGAAGAGCAGTTCCCACCAGCTGAGTTCAACTGCTTCTGACACTGTAAGGAATCTGGGCAACTACCTCTTTACACTGGAGTCACAGAATCATAGAATGTCCTGAGTTGGAAGGGACCCACAAGGATCATCGAGCCCAACTCCTGTCCCTGCACAGGACAACCCCAAATGTACACCATATCTCCAAGGGTGTTGCCCAAGTGCTTCTTGAATAGCGTCAGGCTTGGTGCCGTGACTGCCTCCCTGGGGAGCCTGTTCCAGTGCTCCACCACCCTCTGGGTGAAGAACCTTTTCCTAATAGCCAACCTAAACCTCCCCCAGCACATCTTCCTGCCATTCCCTTGGGTCACTGGTGAAATAGGGATGTTCACAGCAGAGTTTTATAAGCATTACTGTTGCCTACCCATGATACTGATGTCTTAGGATAAAGAGTGTATGTGGCAAAACCTTGTCTTGATGGCTGTCAGTTTGGGATTTGCAGAGAGCCAAGTCCCCTACTCCCTGTCCTGAGCCTTGTGTCCTTCCACTGTTGGTATAGTACTTTGTTGCTATTAGTTCTCTGCTAACTATGTCCTTGGTGATAAGGTGTTGGTTGTAATGTGGTGTTTCACAGTGTATGATTGCATCTCAGTCTTGCCATTCAGGAGATCATGCCATCTGCTTTTATTCCTGCCTTACTGACCATCTCCCTGTGACTTGTCAGGAAGTCCCCCAAATTCTGTGTTCCTTTAGAGCCTTAGGAGGCTTTATGCTCCTATCCTTTCGTGTTTTCAGTCCATTTTGAGAACAGTTGTTTCATAAAGAAAGCTTAATCTTGTAATTTCTTTCAACTGTTTATATTGAATCAAATTCTTTGTGCAACTAGGTGATTCCTTTGGGAAGACCGGGAATTAGGTCTTGATTTTTATGGCTGCAATACCCTTCACTGCATTGAGAAAAGGGAAGCAGCTTCCTGCCAATCATGTTGTATGTGACATTAAGAACATGGTGGTTTCCTAGTCTAGTAAAAAACACTGTCAAAAATTTGTCTAGATGAAATGTTAAGACATTATTGTTGTTACTCTTTCTAATCTTAATCTCTTAAAGGGAAAATTCTGGCTGTGAGGACAATAAGAATTAGGTGGATTAGGCAAGTGATCAGTACCAGCTCACAGAGGAGCAATTTTGAAGAAGACCTAAGGGGAGGGGAGGGAAAGGGCAAAGCCATCCAAGAAGACTTTAATGCCTCAGATAGAGGCACACAGAGGTACTGATGGCATTTTTAAAAGCAGAAGTTCAGAGAGAAAAATATGCATATCCTCAGGGTCCTGATTGCAGCAGTTTTAGCAAATTTTGAAGGTTAGCTCTTGCCAAATTTTTTTTTATTAGGAGAGTCAGCTCTTGGTTTCCAAGACTTTCGAGGAGGGGGAAGATGACTTGCCTGCCAAATTGTTATTTCACATTCTTCCTTCAGGTCCACAGTCATGTTTTTAGCAGATGTGGGAGGCAAGCTGGATTTCAAGGGCATCAAGATTAAAACGTTAGCTTTGCAAGCTTTTGTGTCAAGAGCTATGGAATCTTTTTTGAACTGAAGCAGCAGGACATCTAAACATACAGTTGTGCTGGTTTTGTAGCATTAACTTAGTAATACCCTTCTTTCTTACCACATACTTGAGTGTGTTGGGTGCTACATGGAAAATGCATAGGCAGTTGCCTCCTCCAGAAGTCCTCTAAGCTGTAGACTTGACAAACTAGGGAGGATTGTGTGTGTGTGTGCGCGTGCGTGCACATATGTACGCACATATATACACACACACTTGTATATATGTCTTACGTGTACATATTATAAAAGAGAAAAGGACGTGAATAAGAAGTGCTGGAGTCTAATATAATGGTCCAACGTCTTAATGGGTCATAGGCTTCTTTTCTTTAATGATTGCTTGGCTGAGATGCTTTATACTGGTCTGCACTCTGTTTTGTTCACAGTTTGCCTTTAGATGTGTGTATGACTAGTTCTTAGTGTGTGGTAGATGTGCCCCTAGTCATGTTACTCAAAACAGTGTGCCTCAGAAGCTCTTAAACAAAAGTCACCACCAAAAAAACACTTTAATTTTGAACAGCAGATGTGACCTTGTGGCAGAAAAGCCTGAGGAAAAAAAAAAGGCATTCTTCTGGCTGCTGTCAGCTATCGTAATGAACAGTGTTTGCTTGCTGACTGTCCAGCATGACGGTTTTATTGAGAGGTGCCCTGTGCCTGACAGCTGTGCAGATGGATGCTCAATTTTCATCTGTAACACAGCTGGCTGGCTTTCGGTCAGGCTTGGCTTTTGGGTGATTCCAGTTGTGATGCGGATTTGGTGCAGAAAGATGGAGGCTGTGCTTGTGATAGGGGTTAAGGACACCCCTACACAGTGCAGTCTAAGTTTTCAGCTCCATTTGCTGTCACTGTAGTAAATCCATGTCTGATACTGTGCTAAGGCCAGACAGATTAACTGCTGAGTTGAACTTTTGAAGTTGCATGTGTGTGTTGCCAGAGTTCCTCCAACTGAAAAAGGCAAATCTATATAACCTGTAGGTTCAGAACCGCTGAAAATTCATCCTAACAATGTTGCTTAGATGTCTGTTTAAAGAAAAAAAGGTTTGCTTTTGATCACCATGTCTAAAGGATGCTGTCCCAGCAGTGTAATAAATGAGAACTGGATCTGGGACTTCCTTTAAGTAAAAGACAGTATTCTTCCAGATGCTTTTTAATTGAATTGTCCTGTGAAAATGGGCTCAACTTTGAATTCAGTAACATGTAGTTCAGGGCCTTAGGGCTGAAAAAGAGAGAGGAATGCAACAGATGCTGCATAGTTTTGGTACTTCTGATGTCTGATGATACTGATATCTCTCAACTTGTGTTCTCTATTCTGATTCACTATATAAACAAGTACAGCATGAACCTCACTGTATAACCTTGACACGTGACTGGATCTTTGCCATGTAGTTCATTAGTAGTTTGTCCAAATAGCAAAAACTGTGTATCGCGAAACAGATAAAGTATTTGCATTGATAAAACATTTAATTTTCTTTGAGGAATAACTGTATGTTGTGCCTCGAACTTTTTAAGAAACGGACCTTCAGTTCTTGTGTCATTGTCATCTAGCTGAGAATAACTGAGAACCTCATATTTAAATCTGACAGGTTAATAAGTCAAAACTATTGATGCAGATCAGCCATGGACCAAAATACATCAGAACAGTGTTTTACTTTCACAGGATTTCCAACGTGGCCCTTCCTTGAGTGCAAGATTGGACTCGTTGACCTTCAGAGGTCCCTTCCAACCCGAATTATTCTGTGGTTCTGTTGTTTGTTGTAAAGTGGGGTAGTACAAACCCCATAAAACTGGGCAATGTTATCTACTGGTAAGATACAGGTTCCTGAAACAATTGATGTGGCCTGAGGGCTTTGCAAACATACTCAAGGAATAGGCTACTGGCAGCGTGAACTGTTTTGGTAACCTGCTGTCCAACGCCTTCTTTCTGGCCCTTTTTCTGCTCTGTGCTAGATGTGCTTGCTGTATGTCATCAGAAATATGTGCTGATTGCATATCCAGCCACGCACATCAACGGAGAGGCATGCTGAGTTCTGTTACTGGCAGCTGTCTGCAGGTCTTGTCATGTTGCTGCATAGTAACCTAGAAATGGTCTGGTGATTGAGGCATCGCTGGGAAGGCTGCAAAGCTTGAGTGACTCCATAAGAGGTTGTTTGGCCTGTCCAGGATGGAAGATTGAGCATCAAAGAGTAATTATGATACCTGATGGATAGATTTTGATGCATTGTCTGAAATATTTCTAGATTAATGGTCATAATCAAACATTTTACTCTAAGGAAACTTAAAATAAGCCCAGTACTATTAATTTTAAACCTTTTCAGGACTAAAAGAAAGCATGCATAAAAAGGAGACATTTGTTTGTGTTCTTTCAATCAATCACTTCTACTTATTATTTTGTTAATTGGTGAGATTTGGGAATTGCTGTTCTCAGTTACATGCCCTTGTGCATCTTTCTGATAACCGAGTCATATGTGTGCCCATATGTTTTATTTTTCTGGACATATTGATGCTTATGTGATGATTCAGTATGTGGGTTGTAGTTTCCTTCTAGCTGCCATATTCTAGCTGAACATACTCCATATGTAGAGGACAAACAGCCAAGTGTGGAAAGAAGGGGGTTGTGCTTTTTAGTTCCAATTATGAAAAGAGGGATGGAGCCTGGATGACAACGTACCTTTTCCTGCTCCAGATGATTATCTGAATAAACCATGGGAAGTTGAGTTTTATTATAGAAAAAAACACAGCAAGGGGGAAAGAAGGACTAGAAATTGGCAGCTAGAGATTGGATTTCTTTGAGAATCTCAATTTTAGGAAGAAGCTGACTAGCAAGTTAACGAGGGCCAGAGAGCAGAGCTGTTTTATGATTCATAACTAATCCTTTGCCCCAAGGACAGAAAATGAGTGTAGTCGAGGCTGATGCCCGGAAGGAGGCTGGCCTCAGGATGAATTCATTAAAACAATTCTGTCCTCCCTGTTCCAAAGTGCAGTTCATGCTGAGAGGGACTGATAAATTTCTCATTTAAAAATGCTTGTTGAAAATGAGGTCTATTCTGTGTGTTGTCACAGTGCCTTTCTGATCTGGAATAAATCACATAAACTATGTTTCTTTCAGCTAGTGTACAGAGATAAGAGAATACACTGGTGAATCTGCTTGTGTCCATACTGTCATTATATGTGCCAGGAAAAATAGCCCCAAACTATGAATACCTAAGGAGAAAATAGTTTAAGAGTAATGCCCTCTTTTGAAATGAGTTGACGTCAAACCGGTGAGTAGACAGTTAAATACAATGTCACCATATAGCCATATGAAGTATAATATTCAGATTGTGATTTTCCTTTGTTTTGGAAATGAAGCTTGCAATGATGTATCTGCAGTCATTACTGGCTTACCTATCCCTGATGTTTTGTAATTCTTTCTGTTTCTACAGCTGGACTTATATTCACTTAACAGAGCTCTTAACTGAATATCACTGTTATTTACCATTCTATTCCTCTTCCCATCCTTTATTGGAGAGAAGCACTATTATATGATTTTAATAAGATTTTTGTATTCAGTTGATCTTTGGGTTCCACTTCTGCTACTACTGAATTATTTGCTGTTGAGAAAACATGTTTTCGTAACTTTAGCTTAAGCTTAGTACATCTGACCAGAGCAGGTCAGAGGTAACTAGGGGTTGTTCTTGTGCTTTGAACACGGCCCATTGCTATTATGTTCCATGGCAAAAAAAGATGGGGATTTGTTTGGATCCTTTACAGACACATGCTTTATTTTGCTGGAGAATGGCTTAGTTCAAGGTAAAGGGTCAAGTTAAACCTAATGCAATAATAGACTGAGTTAGGAGACCTGGAGTTCTAAGCCAGCAGTTTGAGAGCTAGAGAATCCAAAGAAAATCTGTTGTGATTTTTTTTTTCTTAGAATAAGATCCTGGAAAGCAGGCTCTTTCCTGCTCCTTCATAGTATCCTGTGATTCTCCTGAATGTAGTATGAAACCTCACTTTGTAGAATCGTAGAATTATTGAGGGAGATTGCATATTTTTTGGTTGAAATGTAAAAGGACACAAGTTTACCTCCAATGTGTCTGGGGATTCCACCTTGGCCAAGGAATATGTAAGTTTCTTTGGTCACTGAAGAAAAGCACGATGGCATACTTAAGGTAAAAGGAAACAACCTTTCTTTCCTCTATTATGTGGTTATCGCTCTCTTACCATGGCAGAGTGGTGTAAAGGACATATATTTGTGAATGTAAGAGAAAAAGCCCCTTCTAAAACTATGAAAAATGCTTATGCAAAACAACAATGTAGGTTTTTTTCCCATATGATGGATTATGTATTAGCACGTGAATAATATGGGGCTTCTGTTGCTATGGTATATTTCACGCCATTTCCACTGATGGTCAAAAGAAACAAAACCGTCGCAGTCCATAATGATTTTAATATGCTATTGCTAAATTATTATCATACAACAGAGAAAAAATGTAGTTTTTTTCATGTCTTATTTAGCCAAATTCTGAAGGCATTAGAAAAACGGGTATATCCGTTCCTGAGTAACTCTGGGATAACTAGCATTGCCTGCCTGATCACAGAGCCTAGTTTCAGTAAAGAAGTGGATTTCAGCTACGGGGCTCTCACTAAGCTGTGAAGAGGCAAGGAAAAACAGCTGTAAAAATATTGATGTTGGCCGTGAATTTACATAAATAGCAATCTCCTTTCATTTGAATGCTCAGGGTGATATTACAACCTGGTCTTGAGTCTGCAGAAGATCTGCTTTTGCTTCCGAATTCTGCCACTGAGAGAAGACGCAGGGCTTCTCCACACCTCAGTTTCCCTGTCTCTAAACATGGTGGTCGTCCAGGGAGATTTTTAAGCACTACATTACAGTAATGATCAGTCATTACAGTCTTCTATGCCTGAGCCTAGAGGGGCCTTAGTTCAAGTCTCCTGGCAGGACCTTGGGCTGCTGGGCCTCCTGCTTTTCTCAGTAAGCTTTAGACACAGTAGACCAAATTGTCTTCTTGGCATATATACAAACAGTTATTAATTTGGCTTTTGTGTTCAAACCTTCTGTTTAATTTCAATTAACTTAATTTTAATTACTTGAATTTAACCATCTCAGTCTCTGGTTTCCCTGTGAGATCCGGTTGCCGTGTGCGGGGAGCAGGGGCAGCGTCTCCACTGAGACGGCTTTGTGGTGAAATGGATCCAAAAGTCCAAGGCCCTTGTCTGCGACACAGCCCGCAGCTGGGCTCTGTTTGCTTGCGGTAGTGGTGCTAACTGGTATCTGCGTTGGTATTGAAGGAGCATATGAAACACCCAGTAGAAATAGGCTAGGTTGCATCTGGCAGAAGGTCTTCAGCTGGCTAAAGCAAGCGGTAGTTGAGGAGGGAGTAAATAAAGCATTTGCAGGCCACATGCTGTCACAACCTTTCCCCTCCCCCCATACCCTCTCTCTTTTTTTTTTATTTGGCCATATGTTTTACTAGTCTAAGTATGTGTCAGCGGTAATCCAGGCTCCGTGCTTTTGAAGGATGATTACCCGGTTTGTTGCCAAAGTGAGACTTTTTCTTCCCCATTTAATTTTTGTGAGGGTCATAATTAGTAAACCTTTTTTTTCCCCCTTTTTTTAAAATTTATTTTTTAAAAATAATTTTATTGCCGATTACTCTTTGTGTGACTAAATTTAACTACATCTCTTTTTGTGCCGGCCTGTTACCAGTTTGTATGATAGGGGGTCAAACAAACCGGTTTGTTCTCTGGGTGCTAATCTGAATTTCAGAGCCGCTGTCCCTGGCTCTCCGTTCCCCTCCCCCTCCTCCCTGCTCTCCACAAACAGCCACATCGGGTCTCTTTCTCCCCTCCAACCTCCCCTTCCCCTCCTTCCCCCCGGCCCAGCAGAAAAGTAAATGTTGATTATCTTTTCCTACTCATCCCTTACCCTGAATAGCTGATTCTCACTTAGGGTGGCTGGTGTATGAGAGAATTAATGCTCCAAGTATTCAAATGATTTGAAAGTCTGCTGGTCTGTATGTTACATTAAAGATACTGCAGTGCTTTTTGGGGATTAAATTTTATGGATTTTTATGGGTTAAAGCAGGTACAGGCTTGTACGATGACATTTTTTAAAAGGTCACCTCTCTTGTTAGGGTGTGACCAGGGTCATGTTGGTTTTATATGAAGCAATCATCAGGAATTGTCCTCCTCGGGGGAGTCATTTCTCAGGTCTCCAGTGAACCTTGGCCGAACATGGAGGGGTTACTAACTAGCATTGAACCCCTGCCTGTAACCCACCTTCGTGGTAGCTCTCATGGCATGGTTAGAGTTAGCCACCTTCTTGCCTAAAAAAGGAAAAGTGGCTAGTGGGCAGGCAGAAACGCGTTGTTATGAAACAGAATAAACCCTCATACCTGCTATTTAAAAAAATAAACAAACCCACAAACATACCTCCCCAGTAGATTGAAATGTATGTCTGTTGGGGAGGAGGGGAATAACACGTAGGAAAAGATTTATGCCTTCCTTCGGGCTGTTGCTTGGTAACAGAAAATGCCTCTTAAGCCTATTTTTGGAGAGGGGAGGGGTGAAACTTGATTCAGTGACCATCTGTCCCGAGCTGGTTGATTTCCTGTTGAGCTCTCCTTTGTTACTGTCAAACAATTGATTGTTACCCTTTACAGATAAGAATACTGTTGGTGACATTGCCTTGAATCAGCAGGTTGGCTTGTGGCAACCACAAAACAGACCTATTCATTTTAATTTTTTGTTTTTAATGTTTAAGGGGTTTTGGCTCTCCTGAGGCCACTAACTGTGGTTTTGCTGGGGTTTCTGTATCTGTGTTGTGGTTTTGTTTTGATCCCATATCCCCTCTGGCCGCCCCCCCACCCCCGCGCCTTGGGGAGTGCCCATCAGTACAGTAGGTGAGTGTAATAAATGCAATTGAAGCATTTTTTAAAGAGGATGTAATAATGCCCTTGTTTTAGGCTGAAGTTGTTGGGGGAAAAGCAGCTGTGGTTTTCAGCATGTTAAGCCTTTTGGCAGTGTGGGGAGAGCAGAAGTTAATTGTAGTCACTATTGAAGAAATCCCTACTGTTTCTGTGAAAACAAAACCCAGATTCTTAATTGCAAATGGAATATTTGCTATTGTTCTTGCTTAATTGTCAGAAAATCATTCTCTGTTTGAGTACCTCCCAATGTTTGCTTAGTAGTAGGGTGCTGGATAGATTTGAACTCAGATTATTTTTAAGTTATCTGCTTTATTTATATTGCAGAAGCCTGGATTTTTTCTTTAGTTCTAGGCATGCAGGGTTCAAGGTGCATGCACATGGAAAAATATGTGTGTGGCCTCTGTAGCTGCCACTATTTGTTAAGCATTCCACTACTATTTCCTTCCCTGCCCTGAATTTCAGCATTTGGAGAAGAGGTTCATAGTTCCAGGTATCTGCTGAAGAAAAAGTAAGATGTGCCTAGAGGAGACAGGTAGTATCTGCAAAAGGAGAGTGAAGAGAGTGAAGTCCCTCAATGCAATAGGACAATGATAGTCACTGTTATTTTCTTCAGTCAATGAAACTCTTCCCTGGAGTATTTCCATGATGCTGCATTACAGAGGAGGGCGAGAAGGAAGGAGCTTCAATACAAATGTCTTGGCATCGTACAGGCCTCTGCTTATTTGAGTTTAGCCTACTTATCACTCAAGTAGATGAAATTTGGAGGTAATTCCCAACAGTCACTTTACAGAGTGAAGGGTGTTAGAAAAGTTAATTTCCCTTTCTCTTCTATTTTTCCCACATGCTCTTCAGGTTGCTTTCCACAGATAGAA
>VZTV01120498.1:0-28533 GCA_013400875.1 Anhinga rufa
ATATTCAAAACCTGACTGGACTCCACCCTGGGCAACTGGGTCTAGGTGGCCCTGCTTGAGCAGGAGGGGCAAGGTGACCTCCAGAGGGCCCTTCCAACCTCAACCTTTGTTGCTCCTCAACAAAGGCAGTTCAGGAGCACCCAGACAGTCACCATGTGGTGGTGTCATGGGAACAAGTGTAGTGATTTTGTAGTTAGGGATGAGAAAGGCACCAGACTAACATGCAATCCTAGGCAGTCAATGTTTGTAGCTTTCTTTACACTGTCCCAATTTCAGTTATGTAGGTTTTTTTTCCTAACCAGAACAGTGTATGTACACTATTTAAGCAGGAGCTTTTAGTACCATCTATTCATGTTATTCTTTTGCTCCCCTACCTTTTATGACTATTGAAGCTGATGGCAGTGAATTGTCGGGTGCCTATGTGCTGAGTTTGCATGGCTAATTTAGGTACCTGGGTCTGAAAAATTGGCTCATAATTGTTCAGTAATTGTACAAAATCTATATAAGCTCAAAAGGTTCCTGTTATAATAATAGAAGGGTACAAGAAGCAGTTTTTAAACACTGGTGGGTATTTTGTGTTTACCTATGTGCCTGTGTTCATTTCAACCATGTTCAGAAAACTGCAGAATCAGTTTTGGATGCTAGGAGCTGCTCTACTCCAAACTTCTGTCTCCAATGGAGGCTCTAGGGTATCTCATTTTTTTATGTCCTACAGCAGTACTGTCACCCTCACTTTTTGGAAAATCTCACTAGGCTTCATTGTTACTCATCAAATCACATTTCTGAGCACAAATGCTGCAGCTCTTCATCTAGACATATTAATTTTCAGAAGACCAAAGTGAATTAAACAGGATAAGGGAACAAAAGAAATAGAGAATAGTCTTAAGAGACAGCATAACATTAGCAGAAGCTAAGCAAATATAAGTAACATTTATAGGAAGTACGCGACTAATTTAGTTCTAGTTATACTAACAGGAAATAAACAGAAAATATGAAAGGTGAGAAGATTCGGAAGTTAGAAACTAGATGAGGCTTTTTATGGATGGAGATCAGAAAGCCAATTAAGCTGCAAAACAACCAGTAGATATGTTACCTTAAATAGACTAATGGAACTTTGCAGTGTTTTGCAACAGAACAAACTTGTGTCTGTTTGTTCTACATAGATCAACAGAATTTACTATTAATAATATCTACTGAACTCATATAGATAAGACAATTCCATGGTTCACAATACAAAGGTGAAGAAAGGATCTTCTCCAGGCTGGTGGGAGCTCCACTCATGTGGAGCATAAGTCACACACAGCCTTTTTCAAAACTTAGTCCCTAGCCAGGGTAAATCAGGCAAGATTTTCTTCTTTAATAAGTTGGCTAGTCTGTTAGGTTTTCTTATTCCTTTTTCTTAGTTATTTTTTTCTCTTTCATTCTTGTGATCATAAACCTTACACATTTTGTATTAATGTAACACATGAAGTTTGCATGAGTTATCAGTTTTATATTGTTCCTTAAGTATTCATTGATACTGTACATGTAAAATTTTCCATATGGAGAGAGCCCACTTCCTTTGGGGCAGGCTCCCAGGCTGGTTCCCAGCCTAGGTCTGGAAGTCAACATGCTTGGTGGTGTGTTTTGTTGTTGTCCTCAGACTGGCTCTGGATATATCAGAATAATACTGAATAATACTGATTCTTTGGTATTCTATATTATTTATATCATAATTATGTCTGAGTGTCAAAGTGGCACTAAAATCCAGTGTACAAAGTGCTACATGAGACCCCAGATGAAGAGACCATCTTTGTTCTGAACAAGTAACAGATGAGAAAGTTAAAGAATATTGGCTATTCTCTGACTAGTAATTAAGTCAAAAAAGGTGGAAGGGTAACTGATTACAGGATCAGATATTAAATGGTACCCACCATCTTTCTATGACAGGAAAGATAGAAAAGCCCTATTTATTTATTTATTTATTTATTTAAAAAATATGGTCATCATGCATCTGCATCCATCTGCATCCTTTTACACCACTCATTCCAAAAGTTAGCCAATTCAGTAAGATGTTTGCTGATTCACGTGTGGAGGTCTCTAGAGCCCAATGCAACCATGTCACTGCTACACAGGGATAGGAGCTCACAGAACAGACAAAATGAAACTTGTGGGCTCAAGGGTTTTCCAGCAACATCAGAAGTTTCAGAGATGTTGAAAATTATTTATTTTCTTGTGAAAAGCCATTACAGACTGGCTGCATGACCCATTTATACCATTTAGAGGAAAACTGTTGACCAGGGAGTACCACACCTTGGGCAACCCAAGGCAGTTTTGCATTCTGACGCTACTCTTGCTATCGCCTGATATCCTCTTCTAGGAACAAACTAGGTGTAAGTGGCTAATCTGCTGTCCATATACATTGTATGCTGAAGTCTGGTGCACCTCATCTGGCAAGCCCAACAGCATTTAGAGAGCACAGACCACAGTTCAAACGAGCACTAAAATGCGCATAGGGCCTCAGGTCTCTATCATCTCCATGTTCCAAAAGTCTAAGCCCTCCTCCCCTTGCTCGTCCTTTTTGTCCCTGGACCCCATTAGCACTTCAGTGCTGGTGAAGCTACTGGGATGCGAATGGTCCTGTGGTAAAATGCATTTCCGAGAGCTGTTACAGGTGGGATCCTTGAATCTGGATGTGAGTCCAGCTTGGCCTGGAAGCTGCATGCATGCTTGTTTGTGTAAACGGCCAGTGGGATCAAGGCTGGGTGAGTTTATTATCCAGCTCATCTCACCCTTCTTCCTCCCAAAGCCAGCTCATTCCCCTGGCACGGGCACGCCGGTGGTGCCATAGAGGGGCATACAGCTCTGCTGCTGGCTCTGGCAACTCAAGATCCCTTTGACCAGTATCAGTTGTAGTTTAAATAATTTTCTCTGATCTGTTTAAGCCCTTCTGTGTTACTCTTGAAACATTAAAGGAGTATAAAACTCTGTCCTGGGTGAACATTTCAAGAGCTTATTTTTACTTCCAACAAAAATGGTATTACTGTAGGCTGAAGTATCACTATACTGGACTAAAACCTGCTTTTTCCCTCTTCTTGCATACACCTCAGCCGGTCCCAGGGGTCTTGACATTTGACTTGCATCTTTTCTTGGCTTAACAGCCTCACATTGCTGGTGTCAATTCAGCATTTCCAAGTCTATCCTTGGTGTGATGTTCCTTGCATGTCTGGAGTGGTACCTGAGAAACCCTCAGCATTTGGCTGTCTCAGAAACAGGCCCAATCTCTGAGCAACTCTGTAGAAGAGTGACCATCTGACTCCACGGTTTTAATTTACCACACCTGTGGTGGGTGTGCTGGGACCTTGCACATTATTTCCCAGTGCCTGTGGCTCTTAACAGGCTCATGAGGCAACTGGATAACCAGGCACGCCCTAGTCCTTGAACAGAGCCCTCCCTGGAGCCCTGACTTTCACACTAAACAGTCTGCTGCTTCTACCGGGGCAAATCTTGCCCTGGCAAAAGACTAATTATAGAGATTAAAATAGGCAGCAAACTCCTTTGCTACTAGCTGCTGTACCCCTGAAACCAAACACTTGTCAAAGACTGGAGAGTGAAGTTTTAAAGACAATGCTGTCCAGTCCAATTTCCTTACAGACAACTGATTTTCTCATGCTTCTTAGGGTAAATTAGCAAAGCTTTTCTTCTCTCCAGGCCTTTATCTTTCAGAAAAGTGCTCCCATAAGGTTTTGTGGAAAAATAAAAAAAAAATGTCACACATTTGGTATACTTTGTTACGAAACTAAACTAACCATCTCAACTACTTTTTCCTCACTTGACCACCACTTAAATGAAAGAAGACTTCTCACATGAGAGGGAAGTTCTTCTTTCTTGGAAACCTTGACCCTGCTGCCAGTAAATATGGAGATATCATTTAGAAAAACGTCACAGATGATTGTGGTCAAATTTGTTGAAAGTGGAGCAAGATGTATAAAAAAGCACAGCAACAATACTGATCAGCCAGCACATGAGCAATAGGTTATCTACGTGAGCATCTCAGTGCAGAAGCTGCTTTGAGGGTTAACAAAATTAGGTTAACCTCTGTCATCTAACCAGTCTTGCTGTATCACATATGCTGCTGTGACTGTAGAGGCACGAAGATTTGGGAGTGAAGATGAAAGTATATTCTATTTTCAGATCTGGGCGTTTTTTAGTTCTGCTTTGTCTTTTCACTGTGGAAGGCAAAAAGTCACCTACAGGAAAGCATACCTGCCGAAAAGGACTCCTCTCCCAAGTGACAGAGAACCTGTATATCAAGGCAACTAGTCTAAAATCATCTGTTCCTGTAAGTTGATCCCACTAGTTGAAAAGTTTATTTTATTTATAGATGCTTCTTTACCAGCTTCATTACTGAGCACCTGGAAACTTTAATAAGCTGAGTGATCTCTACAGTCCTGAGAGACAGGGTAGTGCTGCTACTCCTTTTGTAAAGATGGGAAA
Source organism: Anhinga rufa (assembly GCA_013400875.1). Classification (NCBI taxonomy): domain Eukaryota; kingdom Metazoa; phylum Chordata; class Aves; order Suliformes; family Anhingidae; genus Anhinga; species Anhinga rufa. The sequence goes on from VZTV01120498.1 coordinate 4,477, forward strand.
AAAGAAGATGCATAGACAGGTGGGATGAGTTTGCTGAGATGTTTACCATGGAAGAAGTTTGTAGCTAAGTTAGGATTGGAACACAGATTTGCCGAGTCCGCATCCTACATCTGAATAAGATGATGATGATGATTATTACTACTAAGTTTTGTAGAAACCAGACTTAAAACTCTCTCTCCCTTCCTCTGCTTAGGTTAATTAATACTTGCACATTATATTTTACAGAAGGATCTCATCAAGAACACAAGACTGCTTAAAAAGACAACAAAAATGCTGTTTATGGTAAGATTTATACTACTGGTTTTCTATTTTCTTACTTTGATTTTCCTTTGAACAGTAGAGATAGGAATGAGTGATCAAAAGGAATGATAGCTGACACAAAAATCACTTGTGTTTAACTGGGAAGGACATTATATTGATGAAAGTCATACATTAAATGAAGTCCTTCACTTAGAGGAAGAATGCTATATCTGCCCCATAGAGATGAATTTTCCTCTGGGACATGAGGCAAGAGTTGAGCATGGTATGGAGTGAAAGGGGTGGATTTGGAAAGCCTGTCTGGAGGCAGTTCTCTCTAGGTGGTTGCAGTGGTGCTCTGCCAGGAGACTTGGGGTACAGGTGTTCGCTGCGTCAGGGAGGAGCGTGCTTGTGGTAGCGCTTGCTCCTCCTGTGAGTGCTTGGCTGTGTGTAATCCTCCCCAAAAATGTTTTCCAGGCACCAGCCCATTTGCAACAGGGCCAGGGCCAGGGCCAGGGCCACAACCGCCATCCCAGCAGCTGAGGCAGCTGCTGCTGACAGTGTGTGGTACCATGGGTAGCCCAGCGATGCTGCAGAGCAGCCAGGACACCCAAGGAGCTGCTTTGGGCTTTGACCTCTGCAGGTGCACTGGAAGAGGGAGATCAGAGTTCCCCAGTGCAATTCAGCATGGGAGTGAGACACTAAACTTGGGGTGACTATTTATAAGTGACTACAAATGTGTGAGATATTTTAGCTTCCTTAACACAGAGATCCAGTCAGCAGGGCTGACTGAGTCAGTTTATCCTTAAGCAGAGACCTACTGGCCTTTGAACTCCCCTGGATCTCATCATTTACCTTGAAAGTGAAGGCTTCTCACTTGCCTGTGGGACCTACACATGGACACCTGCATTTGTGTGGCTTAATCTGCAGCTGCATTACCCTCCTGTGGGAATTTCACACCTGATACTTGGTTCCATTGCCTAAAAATAGGCATATAGTAATTTGAAATACTTTTGGGTATCCAAGAGATCCCACAGGCCAGGCAGATATGACACAGGGTGTATAGGATGATTGGTCTCTTCTGGAGCAGCAGCTGGGGATGGGCAGGAGACCCGACAGCATCTCAAATGGTATGGGACGCTGATGTGGAGGAATGGGACAATGACACCCACAATGACTCCTGCAATTTGGCCAAGATGGTCTGACTTAAATCCCCAATTTATATTCCATCTATTAATTTTATGTTAAATAGATTTGTTGCTGCCACTTTTGTTCATGGTTGGTCTTACCAATACTCCTTTGGCTGCCAGCACAACATCCTCCTGCCTTTGCTTCAGAAACCACAGGGGTACACTAAGCTATTTAAAAAAAAAGAAGAAACAATCCAATGGGATACTAAAATTCATGAAAATGTTTTTATTGATTGTATGCTTTCTAAACACGCATATTTTTACAAGGCTGAAGTTTTAGGCTGAAGTTGACTTGCAAGGTTTTCATTTGGCAATGCTTTACCTGCTTTGTTTTCAGACAAACTGCAGTGTTCGAGATCAGCTCCTCTCCTTCTACATGAAAAATGTTTTCAGTCATCTTGGAGTAGGAAGTGAGAAGTTTTACATTACTAGTGCCTTCCAGGTCCTGCAAGTGAACATGAATGCCTGTGTGAGTATATTCCTGAGAGCCAAACTAACTTTGTCCAGCTGAAAGGTTAGGGAAGGGCTCCATCACAGTTTTTGTGCCCATACAGAGGGTGATTCAGAGTCACAGTGTGCTCCACATCACAGGGGACCCAACTTCCCAAGGGCTTCCCTGCTGGGGCCAGGGAAGTTTAACACCACTCATTTCCTCCCAGAGTGAGCTTACAGGGAGCAGGCAAGGTGATGGAGATACCACAGAGACAAGCCACTTCCCTGCTGCTGATGTTGCTTTGTGCTGCCCTCTCAGCACCAAAAGCTGCAAAGAGACAGGGTAATCACAGGGAGAAATGTGGATCCTCAAGTTTCCACGGGGTAGCACTGGATAGGCTTTCCTTCTTCAACAGTGTACCCACTGGATGTGTGTAATCTTTACTCGCATGTCATCTCTGCTCCTCCATACTGAATTTTGAAAGAGCTGGTCGTGTCTCATGAGTAAGCAGGGACTGCAATTATGAAGCACATTGGAACAGTTTCCATGTGTTTGCTATGCCCGCAGTTGGAGCAGGTTGTCAGGGAGTGATGCTACCCACTGGCAAAATGTCCCTAGAGTGGATGCAGGTGTCCCAGGGAAGAGGCGTTTTTACCAACACCATGTCATTATCCTACCCTGTAAATAACAGCAGGATAGCAGTTAAAGCACATTTTTGCCCATGCAAATATGCGTACTAACATACTATGACGTTAAGATGACACTGTCACTTGTGGGTCATTTCTCTTTGCATCTTATTTTTAAGGGTAGATGAATAATAAAAAGGTGGGCCTTAAAACTTTATGTCCTATGGCTCCTTTTCTCCCCTAAACCTGCAGTCGTCACAAGCCACGGTGTCCCAAGAAGTGGAGTGTGACTTAGGGTGAAATACAGCCACGGATATCCAGGCTTTAAATATCTATAGTAATTTTAAAAGTGGGGGCAGGATGAGAAGTCAATGAAATGTTAATGAATTGAAATGTTGTCTAATCTGAATTGTATGATATAATGAAAGAAAAGGACATTGGTTCTACATGCACACAAATATTTGCAATGCAAAAATAAGCAGCTCCAGTGATCTCTCTGCAGTGCTATAGCTCAGAACACAACCAAAATTTTTGTATAATGTAAAAAATATTCAAATCTCAGTGGGAGAAAATGCCCCCAGCTTTCAGGTTCTGCATTTAAAACCATGCTAAAGAGTTGCAATTTACAGTCATTATTCATAGCATTCAACACACTGCTGTGGTTATCTATGTCTGTCAAAATTCTAGATATTGTGTGCTATAATATACTTTACAGAGATTTCATTCTTGTCTGAAAAAGCAATTACACCCTATAGAAGTGCCAGTACACACTGAGGAGTTCAGACTGTCAACTGTGACTGAATTCAGGATATCAGTTATTCTGAAATACCATCAGTGACTGGAGTTTGCTATATAACTTAGTAATACATTTGCTTCTGTGCTGGATGGAGACAAAATGCTGGAGATTCCTCAAAGCTCCTGCATACTTTTTCATAATTAGTGCCAGTGTTTTACCCAACACAAGTCTAAACATAACAATTTACATTTCTGGATCTTAAAAAATACTGGTAAGAGAGAAAAGGCTTCCTCTGGTAGTAGAAAAACCATAGCTCTTTGAGAAATGATGGCTTGTCATGGTTTCCTGAGAGACATCTTATTTCTGGAAACTAACATTTTTTCAAGTATTTGTATCAACTCAAAGCCAACAGTACAAAACCATGTGAAGAATGATAGAAACTGTGAACAGAATGAAAGTAATGGACCCTTTGCTAATACCAAATTTGCGATTTCTTCATCGTATTATTCCTCAATAAATAAGCAGGCTCATTCATCCATCTACATAAGCTCTTTAATTTTTATTATCCAGTTGAGTTATAAGATGTTTATCAGAAGGGATTTCCACCATGGCAACATACTTATGTAATGAATTTGTTACCTTTCAAGTATAAAGTTCTTTATACAACCTGATACCTTTATATACATACCCGCCCTATGTTCTTTTGTAAAGTCAGGCTCTAATTCAGCCAGCTGGAGGCATGCATGCTATTTAAAAATCCTAAAAATATTTGTCTCCAAACCACTTCCAAAGACTTTCTACTATACTATTTTTACAATTCTCACCCTGCTAGTTCTTGGCTTTGTCCAAACAAGGTAATATTAATATTTTCCAATTATTTAGGAGCCCAGGTGCTGTTTTTCAAGAACACATAAGTACTAAAATCTCTAAATCCCTTTTATGCAGTGAAATCAGGCTCTTTCATTTAGAGTATGATTGTATGGTAAAGTGAACAGATTTTTTTTCCTTGGATACTGGGAACATCCACCTGCAGCACCACTGGCCTCAACAAAAGCCTGTTTACTCCTTCACGTGCCTTATTGAGGAGGCAACAGTGCTGAGAACAGCATGAAGTTGCTTCTGAGGATGGACTTATGTTCCTACATCAGTATCAGAATATGGAAGCTTTTCCTTGCATTTGAGTGGAGTGCAGAAAGGCAAAATATTCACTGAAGGATTTTTGCACATTGCTCTATCATTGCAGGCAGAGCTTGTAGACCTCTAGCAGAGATTGCAGTGTTGCTCGCATTTTGTTTATTTGCTCTTTTTCAGGAAGAACAGAGTTTGTAATGTGTATTACTACTCAAGCCAGAATAGTCATTTAAGGCCAGTTCTGCCACCGAATGACCTCTGTGGAAATCTGCATCGTACAAGCTAACCTTAAAAAAAAAAGACAGAAAGACCTGCCCTAGTTAGAAGACTTTTAAAGGTTTACAGATTAGAGTTGCTTTTATTTACACTTTCATCCTGTGAGGTGCCTTTAAGAAGCACAAAAGGTCACTTGGAAGAGAAAAAGTCTGTTGCTCCTTTTTAAAACATCTGTGTGAGGTAGAAAGAAGGACTGACCATCCATTTCAGCGGAGTCACACCTCTTTCCATATGAGTTCAGGACCTTTGCCTTTTGCCTTTTCAAGCATTTTGTCCTTGTTTGTAGATTGGAAAACATCAGATCTTTCCATTTTTTTTCCCTAGAAAGAATGATTCCCCCCTCAGAAAACACAGAGAGCTGGGGAGTCAGCAAGCCATGTTGCTCAGAAAGCTCAGCCAGGCAGCTCCAAAGAGCCCAGCCAGAGCAGTCTGAGGTGGCTGGCACTGGCCTGTCAGAGATGAGTGGTGAGGGCAGGTGGGGTGTCTGCTGGTGGATCCCCCTCTGCTCCCGCTCCTGTGTACCCTCTGGGCTGGGGCACTCACCCGCCCTGCCCCAACCCAGGTTACAGCCTTTGGCTGCTGTAGGATGAACTGATGAAGTCTTTCCTTCCTAAAACCAGCTTCCAACTCAAATCTTGCAGGGATAACACAGTCCTGTGTCTCTGATATCACATTGTGGGGTAGAGGAATGCCAGAACTTGCCAGTAAGATGCTGTTGACTGATTTGGGTGGGATGTCTGGGAGCTGGGTAGGGTCTTGCTGGTAAAACTCCCAGTGGTCTTAATGTAAAACTTAGCTTGACAGAAGGGTACCTGTAATTAGCCAGACAGTGGAGGAAAGGGCAGGAAAATAAGGGAAAGCATAACTTTATAAACATATTTGGAAGATTGCAGAAATGTGCAAAATTGCCCTCTGTACTTTGCAAAGGTCTTCAGTCCTTAGCCTCACCTTCTCTGAAGTTTCAAAGTTAAAGGGCCTTGAATCTTAGAGCTAGGCTGCACTGCACAAAAGCTGTAACCGCAACTGCTGTAAAGATCCCTGAGATAAATAGAAAGTGTTTAATAAGACCTAGTGGTACTCATATTACAGTTTTTTTGTGCGGTGAACTCAACTTTCCAGGAAGCACACAAGTAAAATAACACATTTGTAGTAGCAGGAGATGTTGAAACAATGCTGAGTTCACACATTTTACCAGTAGTCTTATGGTGCCACACTGTGGGTTGGACTCTTCCTCATCACTATGTCTTTACATCAGCATCTTTGCTGCAACAAGCTCTTTTGGTTTCTTCTCATCCCTTCAGCTTCCATGTGCTCCATCCACAAGGTTAACTTCTGCAGTCAAAAAATTAAAGAAAACCTTTCTTAAGGTAAGAGCAGGAGGTGCTGGCTCCCAGCTGCACTGTTCAAGGGCCATGGGTGGTTCCTTTTCTAACATCTTTATCTTCTTACCAGCTTGGAGAGAAGGGAATCTACAAGGCCATCCATGAGCTGGATATTCTCCTTCCCTGGATTCAGGCCTACATACAAACCATCTTATGAAGAACGAGGAAGCAACAGACAACACACTTCTGTGCTAAGAACAGATCCTTACCCAAAAGGCCTGAAAATCAACCAAGAGCTGGATGTGCAGTGGGCCTGGCAGTAACTCCATCTCACTGAAGGAAAGCCTCTGTAATACAGTGGCATAAAGAGGGATTTTTCAAGAGCTTTCACGGTTGGCCTGGCATAGCAGCTACGCCTGTCCTGCAGTATGAGAGCAGCCTCCAGAGCAGTTACAGCATGAGGTACATCTCTCCCTGCCTGCCTGCCGGCTGCCTTGCAGGCAGCCCCTGGACACATTGCATGAGTGTAACTTGAAATCTGCTACCCTGTGGATCAGACATGGGCATGATTTAGCCATGACTTGTGCCACCCCATGTGGTTACAATTCAAAGCAACAAGGACCACTTTTGAAAATCCCTCCCCTAAGCTAGCCTTGTTTTTTTTTTTTTGTTATAGCTATGTAACAGTATACACAAGCCGTTCTACATATAAATAAGAAAATTAATTGTATAATGCTTATAATTATTAATTTAAGGTAATAAATGATCTCTAATAAACATACTGCAATTAATATTAAAACATTGATCTGTGACTCATGACCTTCTAACGTCACATGCTGTACATGAGATCACACAATGCAGAAAACAAAATAAATGGATTGCCTTTGACTAGGATTGCAAAATGGTTTGAGAGGGTTTTATAGGAAGTTGTTACTCAAATGATGGTAGTAGTTTCCAAAATATCTTTCATATAGTACAGAATGAAGATGAGGTTCTAGTTTTCTCACATTTTAAAAGATTTACCAGAAGAAACTATCTAGGTGATGAAAATATTCCCAATCTGTATGTTTGTGCTTCTACAGGGGTGAGATTCTGCAAAATTTCAGATCTCATGGTGCTAGTATGTTGGGGGCATTGAAGACATCGGTGTGCTGACACCAAAGAACCTGAGCCAGTTCCTCCTCTGTGCTGTGGCCTTCTGCAGCCCAGGGTGGTGGCTGGTCTCTGACAGGTGATCTTTTGATTCCAGGGTCCAACTACATGCGCTCTCTGAACAGACTATGGTCAGTGCACCTTTGTTTTTACTCCTTCAGGAACCACTCAGAAACTCTCCGGGGTCCCTGTACAGGTGGTAGCTAGAGCGGTAGGAGGCAGCCTGGCTATCCCCACTCCTGAACTCATGAAAGAGCCACGACTGCTGCTAGTGGGCTGTTGATCTTCATCCAGGTGAGTTGTTAGTGGCTGGTGAGGGCTGAGGAGAGAGGAGAGCATCATCTCTTCTTTAATCTTGCAAATCACTGCCCAGCATCCTGGAGGGGAGAAAGCATGAAGCTATTAGTGAATCCAGCTTGTGACCTGCTTCTGTTGGGATCAGAGCTATGTGCTAGCCCGTACTCCAGCAGTTCCTTACCACCCCATCTCACCTCTCCCTGTCCGCAAACCATGTGTGACTTGTCCTTTCTGATGCCTCAGAGCCCTGGAGTGTGTCTGGCTTTCTCTTCCAGCTTCTCCATAGTTATGCAACACACTGCATAAACACTGGCCATTTGTGGCAAAAGTCAAAGAAAAGCAATATTAAATTGCAACGTCCAAGTTACTCATTAGCACCCTCTACTTCAATAAAAAAAAGGAAGGATGCCATCATTTTGGAACCTGCAAAGCATTCAGCAAATCTCAGTGACAGCAGCTTCTGATGACAATACACTATTTTTAAGCATTGGTGCTTTATATAACAAATGATCACAGGCAGATACAAAGGCTTATCTTGAATGAGAACACAAGGCAATTTCTTTATACTTACGTTTAATATGAAGAACAGTGGAATAAAGACATGAGCCTTTCAGCAGCACAAGCAATGACCTGTCATACCATTGGCTTTCTAGCTTTGTATTCTAGCAGTTAACATCAAGGAATTATATTAGTTATGTGTTGAAGTGTAACATCTTGTCCAGAATGTTTTTCTGTTAAAGTACAATGGTGGATGGTCTTGAGAAATACCGCTGACTGACTATGGTGCCGGGACAGCAATAACAGTGTGTGCTTTGTGTGCTCAGTGTATTCTGGAATTCAGCAGTCAGTGCCATGGCACTGGTACACATCTTTTGCAGGGGTGTCTTGATGTCCCTATGTTGACTTTAGTCATCACATATTAAACACTCCAGTTCAGAGGAGCTGACTAGGTGTGCCTGTTAATGCATTAGGATAAACACTGGAGATATTCTAGTCTAGTTCATATGTGGTACTTTCTGTTTGATGAGCATTTTCTTCTGTTACCCTGATTCCACCTGATTATGTATATCCCACAGATTTGGTAAAAAGAAGGGCTGACTTGAAGAACTCTTAAAGTGGGAAAAAATCCAACAGTGTTTACCATGGACAATTCTCAGGTAAACTCCATTTCTTGTTACTCTTCTGAAGATGGAAAATCAGTTATGCAGACAAAAGGAAATACAATACATGGATAAACCAATGTTACCTCTCACATAACTAGTCAGATAGTGACCAAAAGCTTCCCTATGCAGAGTTCATATTTTTTGAGCTGAATAATTTTCACATTGTCTTCAATCTCCAGCTTCCTCAGCCATTGACATGAAATGACAGAGCTTGGGAACAGATTGCCCAGGTGACCAAGGTAGGAGTAAAAAAGAAGAGTGAGAATATTTTGTAAGATAAATTCAGTTGCAAACTATCCTGTAAAAGTCAGTAAATAATTCTCAAAAAACTCCAACAAAAAAAACCTACATGAAAGGACCCAGCCAGCGAGGAATATATAATCTGCTAAAATTGTTTCTAATAAATTTATTTTTAAATTTGGCCCTATAAAGTTAAACCTGCTCCTCATGAAGGATAATAGATATGCCTGACAAAAAAAAAAATGTTCTTATGCATATACTTTCTTACTCTGGAAGACAACAAACCTAATGTGCCATCCTACACGGTGATTTTAAATTTGACAGGGACCTGCCAATCCAGAACACACACAGAGTTATATAAAAGAAGCAGGTGAGGTGAGGAAAGCTGCCTTATGCCCCTTATTCCAGAAGAATATCAGCTCCAGCTGAACGCCGTGCATATTTAGCAATGAGATATGGATTTAATAATCTATTTTATTAGTAGTGTTATGTTTTATTATTTCATTATTTGTTCTTTTATTACTAGAGGGAGTTTTACTATATGACATACCAGGTTTTGTTGCAGTGCCTTACCAGGAAACTGTATTTTATTTGAGCAAACTCTATTATAAAACAAACAAAGTCTGAACATAGCATTCCTTGCTCTGAGGAATCACCTCCAAATTATTTAGATCTTACTGAATTTCCTTTTTTTGCTGTTTTGGAAAGCTCTCCTTGCACAGTAAGATGATACCTAGGAGGGCTAGCAAGACTGAAATGCAGTCCTAACTCTATCTTTTAGATTTCATGAAGCTAGTTCTTGCCAAAATAACAAGTTCAGGGAGAAGAAGCAGCAAAAGCTGGCCCAGTACTTTAATTAACAGGATGCTGCAGAGACAGACCAGGGCAGACACAGGACCCCACCACACATGGCTGGAGCAGGAGCCTGAAGGTTCCCTGGGGTGTGTTGCTCGCTCCAGGGCGAGTGGGGGGGCCCCAGGGTGGGCTATGCAGCAGGGAGGCCCAAGGAAAGGGAGGTGGAACTGCCTGAGGGTACGTTCACTTGCTCACCCATAAAAGCATAACTCCATTGTTTCAAACGTTCTCCCTGCAGTTGGACAACTGCGGCAAGGTCCCACCATTGTGTGGAGTCAATATTCAACATCAGTTTGCAGGGCTGGGGCAAATGTCTAACTAATACAAAGGGGTTGCAACTCAATGTACATTTTCTTTCAATTAAAACCAAAATGGCTAATTAAAAGGATAGTGGCAAAGGTGGTACATCTAACATCGTGGCCTTTTTCAAGCACGTAATTTAATTTTCATTTAATGTGGTGTCCTTTTTTATGGATTTTTCACATAGCTTATCCTTTGTTTGTGAGGTTTAGGTTTGTTTTCGGTTTTAATGGTTTTTGTCCAAACAAATATGGAACAGAAAACTGACTGTGGGCACAGCCTCACCAGCCTTCATCAGATGTCACTGTCTAGTCCTCACCACTGGCAGGGAGCAGTAGCTGGGATCTGGAGGCTCAGCACAGGGGCCCACAGGGCTGCAGGAGCAGGAGGGGCTGATGCTTCTCTGCTGCAGAAGGGAGCCAGTGACACCTGCAAACAGAAGAGAGCCAGTGACACCTGCAAACAGAAGAACTTCCAAATTTACTTCAGAGGATCCATGGGCAATGTTTTCAGGTGATTCAGGTTGCTGAAGATTTTTCTTGTGGAATTTTTGCTGTGCTACTACACCAAGTCAGTGGGATTTTCAGAGTTTTTTTTTGGTTTGGTTTGGTTTTTTTTGTGGGTTTTTTCTCCCCTCATGGATGTTCAGTGTTGAAAAAGAAAAACTCCAGAAGCAGTCTACAATGATTGCATGTGGATTATTTGTGTTTTCTGCTGTGCTAAGGTGCAAAGGTGGGTATGAGCTCTGTGGCTAAAAATAATTTCACAAAATGAGCACTGCTGCCTGCTTTTCAAAGGGATGCAGAGGTACACAGGTGACACACAAAGAGACAAAGAACTTTGAAATGGGCCTAAGTGGATCAGATAGTTAATTTTTACAGATTTCAGATGTATTTAAGTGATTTGTCTGATTATATATCAACCCACAAGTAGGACCTTCGTCCCTGGTGACTGGTGCCATGACCCATGGTGGAGGGATGAGGAAGGCCAAGCCCAGCCGCCACACTGCATTCCTGGGGGTCAGTCTCTGGGTGCAGTGTATGCCTTCATGCAGTAATGCAAATCACATTTCCAAAGCAATTAAACACTCCTGATTGAAAGGCAAAATATGGCACCTGCAAAATAAAGGTCATTATTTAGCAGAGAAGTCTTGTGATAAATGACAGATGCCATATACACGCCACTTAGCAACAAATATTGTGTTGTGTCTTCACAAAAACATAGCAAAATAATTAGTACTAAATATATTTAACTGATGATTTGAAGTAATAAGTATAGACAGAAGCTTTTAGCCTTTTAAAACTGGATGAGTAAAGGAAAGCTTTTTAATTTTTCAGATGAAACTCTAGGTGTCGCTCTTAGAAAACAAGACTCGTGTTGGTCCCAGTTTATTTCTGACTTCAGTTGATGGAGAAAGTGTTAGAGCATGTTTCATAAGTAGTTTCCTTGGATAGAAAACTGAGATAGATATGCAGTTGGATTTGAAGGGTTTTTTAAAATGCATTTGCCACAAACTTAGAATTGAAATTAAAAATGCAGGGAAAGAAAGATGGGCATGTAGCCAAAGACTAGGGTTATAAACCAGATATTAATTCAGTCCCTGGTTTTACTACACACTTCCTATGTGACTGTAGGCAAGTTGCTTCATTAAGGTACTGTTCTCCTTTGGCAAATGGAAAAATTGTCTATCAATTATTTGCCTAAATTAATTTATCTTTGCTTTGCGTATGGAAATCGTCAGAAGGAAATTAATACCTGTGTAATGTTAATTATTGTCACTATTGCTTAGTGTGGCTTGTCTTACCGTAGTGTTTTGGTCTTTTTGGAGAAGTTACTCTTATTGCATGGAAAAAAGGTATTTTGTGACTTACTGCAAAGAGAAGAATGAAAAATATGTGGCTGTGTATTAGAACTGTCACTAGCTTATAACTTCTTGAAAAACACTGATCTAGTGGAAAGTGGCAGCTGCACATGCAGTCTTGGCGTTATGCAAATAATACAGCAACAGTCAGCAAAGACAACAATTTCTATCACAGACAAGACCATGTACAAATTTTCTCTATTTTCCCTGAAGTGTTTTTTCTCTGAAGTGCAAAATATTCGGAGCAGAGACTGTCCCTTAATAAGTAATTTCTGCTGTAACCAGAATAATCTACAGCAAATTCCTGATCTCAGCTAGAGCCCTGAAGTGATGTAGTCCTTAGAAAATGCTGGGATAGTTTCCCTCAGACAGCATTAGAAGGAAGATAATTTTTCCTGAAACATGGGAATAAGAATGGGATTTGGACAATGACGTAACTCCTGTTGGATTTGGCCATTTGGTCACTGTTTCTTCATGCTCACAACATACACCAGTTTCTGGAGACTGCAATAGCAGCTTCCTCACTGCAGAGACGTGTGGCCAAAGGTGAGACGCATGGACTTTTGGTCTAGTGATTAATAAGATGCTTCCCAAAAAAGAACCCTGTAGCCACGGAGCCCAGGTACCGCTTAAGTCATCTTCCCCCTCAGCAACTGCAGTGTGTTTGATGGGAGAGCGTTGCGAAGAGAAACGATGCCTGGGCAGGCAGTGCTGTTACAGGAACAGAAAGGTTACAGCAGAGCTCACACAGCCACGCTGTAGTCACTCTGCATCTTCCCCCATCTCTAGCAAAGCTTCTTTATATTGTAAATAACGACTGCCACAGTGGTACCTGCCTCTGAAAACTGACAGGAGCTGCTGAGCTGTGGGAGACTCACTCTCCAGGAACACTTGTGGAGAATGGTCTTACCTTAATTCAGTTTTCATTTAAAAATCAATATTTAGTTTTGGTATTCCTATTCTGTTGGTTGCAGTGGAAGAGAGAATAGGAAGTATAAAGGCAGGCAGTAGGTCTGAGAAGCATTGCCAGAACGACAAGGGAGGTAATGGAAATATAATACCATCAAGTGAAGCTGGAGGCTATCATGGAATAAAGATGCTGGTGACATATGTTGGCAGTAGGTTTGAGTGCTAAACGGCAAAACATTATGTATAATCTTTTTTCACTCTCGTGGATGGGGTTGCAGCTCTGAAATGCAGCAGTAGTCAAAAAGCCACAGGGCCACAGGGTAAATGAAGCTGCCAGGGGCCTCTGGAGGCCTGTGGTCTGACCTTCTGCTCAAAGCAGGGTCCACCAGGAGGTCAGACCAGGCTGCCCAGGGCTTTATCTAGTTGGATCTTGAAAACGTCTGAGGATAGCCATAGAAGGCCAACTTTGAAGGGCCATTGCATCATTTCTGGACAGGGTAAAGTCTTCCAGAGCTGAATGCAGCCACAGTGTGACCAGTGTGACTGTGCAGCTGCAGCAATGCTGTCCTATCACCAAACCATGCACATCACACCTGGCAGCCCCCTTGCTCACCCTGGCAAACCCACCTCTCCATCTAGATGTAACTTAATCAAATACAGTCCCACGGTGACTGTTGGCTCAGTGCCTCAATGAAAAGGGCAGTTGAAGAGCAAGGGGCTTTTTTTCCATAGTAGAAAGGAAAACTATTAGCAAGTGTCTGGCCACAAAACCTTTGTGCCAGGTGAACGACAAACTGCAGGAGAGAGTCAAGTCCTGCAAGAAGAAAGGGTCGAATGAACTTTGAAATACAATTAAGACAGATAAGAAGTCACAGACATTTCTCCTTTGTAAGTTATTTCTGAAGAAGTAGGCCCCTTGCCAGTAATGCTGAGACTTTTGGTCTGAGGCCCTGGGGTGGAAACCAGACTGTTCCTGCTCTTGCTCCCACTCCTCTCCTTGTGGCATGGACACCACCAGGGAGGTTTTTCTTGTGTCGCCTGTAAAAGGGTCATGCAGATCTCCCTGCTTCTCAGTATTGACTCTGGCTGGCCCCAAAGTGCTGCCCCTCCTCACCCCAGGTGATGATTTTTTAGAGATGTGTCACCTCCTGGTGGGGCAAAGCAGCTTTCTGGCTCAGCAACCTGGCAAAGCAATGGAAGAACACGCCACGCTAAAATATTTAAGTAATTACAGCTACCTGATTACTGTTCCCTGCTTTTGAATTCTCAGAGATAAAAGCCTGAGCAAATCTAAATTCAACATGGTTTAGTGAGAAAGGGAGTGTAAAGGGAGAGAGAAGTGGAGGAAGTTGGCATGGAAGTGTGGGAGAAGAAGAGTGACGACGCGTGAGTAGAGGAGCCTGGGATGTTCGGCTCTCAGTGTGTTGCTGTAGTTTGCACATTAAAACAGCTGCTTAAAGACAGCAGGGAGTGGAGTGTCCAGCAGCTGGAGTTAAAGAAAAAATAATGAAATTCAATTAGAGATTATTAATGAGGTTGTATATAGATACTAATTTCATTACTGGTATTTTAAAAAGTGTCCAAAAGAGTCTATAATTGTGATAGTAGTAGGGGCAGGGCCTGCAATTTTCATGTTTCTCATGAAAAGGATAAAATTAATTTCCATTAAATAAACCTGAGGGACCTTGTGGGGAGATTCTTGCTGTTTCTGCAGTCCATCCTGATTCTGAAAGGTCTGTATTCACTTTGTGCTCTTTTAGTTATCTCAGAAATGAGTTCATCAATGGCAATTCATCCTCTCTGAAAGTTACACGTAAGTTTGGAGGAAGATCATATAGTCTGACTGCTGCTTTCAGGCACGTGCTCAGATGCAGTACCCACGGCACTGAAGTGATGGCATCAAAAGCTGTGTTGTTTTCTGTCCAGGGAAGGGTTGAAATCTGCAAAGGCAGCTCTGCCACTGAAGAAGGTCTGCAGAAGTTTGTTTAATGAGCTTCACTGAAGCTGACAATAATCTTGTCACAGATATCAGAGTGGAAGACGAAATTTTTCTTTTAGACTGAAGATGCCACAGAGAAAACCCCCTTGGACCACACTCAGTGCCTCTGCAGTAGCAGCAAATGGGGTCCCTTCCAACGATCTCCCCAAAATCACAGGCCATGACAGCCTGAAAAACAGAAGAGAACTTCACTTGGATGCTACTGGCCTTGGGGTCAGCAGCTGTGCTACCTGCTTGCTTCAGCCTCAGATCCTGTTCCCAGCCAAACTTGTACAGCCGGTTGTGGAGGCAGGTGGTTTCACAGAATCACAGAATCACAGAACGGCAGGGGTTGGAAGGAACCTCCAAAGATCATCTTGTCCAACCCCCCTGCATGAGCAGGCACACCTAGAGCAGGGGGCACAGGACCGCGTCCAGGCGGGGTTTGAATGTCTCCAGGGAAGGAGACTCCACAGCCTCTCTGGGCAGCCTGTGCCACTGCTCTGGCACCCGCACAGGAAAGAAGTTTTTCCTCATATCCAGGTGGAACTTTCTGTGTTCCAACTTGTGCCTGTTGCCCCTTGTCCTGTCATCGGGCGCCACTGAGAAGAGTCCAATTCCATCCTCTTGACACCCACCCTTTAGATACTTATAAGCATTGATAATATCCCCCCTCAGTCTTCTCTTCTCCAGGCTGANAATGTTTTCTTCTCTTAAAGACCTCAAAGGCCTTTAGACACATGACATAGTAATATATTTTTGGCTTATTAGCATGCATCACTTGTTAACATCAACTGATTGATGCTTTTCCTTCCACTTTTCCTCAGTGCTGCTTGTTTAAGTTGTTTTGGTACTCATGGTGCAACCATGTTTTTGACTGAGCTGATGAGAAGAAAGTAACTTCCTTGAAGAAGCAATGGTGCAGAGAGGGTTTTTGTTTGCTTGTTTCTCCTAAAGATTCAATGAGCAGTAGTTAGCAGCAAAATACCCCACGGTGGTTTTATCATTGCAGATGAAGCTCGGTAGCCCCTGTCCATCGTTACTAAAGCATCATCATCAATTATTTCCTGTTTTCTCCCTCCCCGCATGAAAGAAGTGGTTTATGCCAGCCCAGTTCATTGTCCCTAACCACGAACAAGAACCCACTGACGTCTCCTAGACAAATTTTGTCATGTCAGCGTAAATCTTTTCTCTGTTCCTGTATAACGATTAGGGAATAACCAGTAGCACTTTCCAAGTGATGAAGAAAGCTCACAGAGATAAACCACAGGCGTGATAAATTAGTCACTTGATAAAACTATTTACAATTGAGCCTTCTAGATGTGAGGAAAATTTTTTTTTTGTGAATGAGAAACCACATGCTGTCAGTGGAAAAGGCAGCCTGTTTTTCTACCCGCAGCAGGGGAAAGAGTGTTTCACATACAACGCTGCCCCATGAGGGCTTGCAGATGTGAATCCCAAACTAGCAGACCACTGCGGCGGCGGCTGCTGGAGAAAGGCAGCCCACACCAGCCATCAAGTCAGAGTTTCTTGGGCAGGTACCGGGCATCGCCCCCGCTTCTGGGAGGCTCCCCTTCTCTCTCCGGTGCGGAGGGGAGCTGCAACATGGATGGCGATGGCGTGGCTGAAGCGTTTCTCGGTTTCAGGCTATTTCTGGCATTTTGGGGCAACTTTGATGTCAGCGCGGAAATGGGAGCAGGTTTCTTGCTCTGTGAAATGTTGGGGGGTTTTAGATATATTTGCCATTCCACTTGGGCAAAGCTAAGGGCATTCAAAGGTTGGAGAAAATTGCAGTGTTACAAATGGCTACTGAGCACTACTGAGAGGAAGCAGAAAGATGATGTAACTTCTGCAAGTGGTTTCACTATTGGTTTTCTGAGTCTGCTCCAACTTTTGGAAGCATTGGAGAATTGTAAAGGATTTAAAGGAGGGTTATAAGGAAATGTGCCCTCTGGTAAAAACAAGACAGTAAAGATATAAATTCAATCCCATTCATGAGAAGGAAGCTAAGAAAATCACCTAAACTGCAGTTCCTCTAAAATAAAGTGACTTTATAAGAAACACCATGGTTCTCCAGTCAGATGGAAAAAGCACAACAAGGATTTACTCCTCAGTACTAAAATCAGGAAATCCAGTTTGCCTGGAAGTAGCAATATGACAGCCATTCACCAGACCAACTGATATAAATGATCGCTTTTAAGACCATAAATGGAAACTACAGTTTTTTATAAGCTGCATCCACCAGACACTAAGCTCATGGGTGGAATGAGATACTTTGAAGGAGTTTTATACCTATGAGTCCTTCCCTGTTCTTTTGGAAAGACTGTTCCAGAATCTCATGTTCTGATTGCCAGAAGTCTTCCATCTTTTGGTCTAAATTTACCCATGGGCAGTTTATAGCCATTTCATCCAGTATCAGTTTATTCTGTTAGCTTACATGACTTACTGCATTTGCTCTTTTCCCACTCTAATGTAGTTCAGCTAACAATTGCCTCTTCTCTCAGCCTTTGTTTTTCTGAAGTTGAACAAGCCAAACTCTTCTAGACTTCTTTTATAAAACAGGAGCTCCCTACTTGTTGGTTGGACCATTTCTAGTTTGAACTCATCTACATAGCACAGGGTTAAACCACAACTGTACATTGGCATTCCCTTCTTCCATTTTCTGGAAATACCTTGCCCAGTTAACCTTCTCAGTGTCCATTTCCCTCACAGCATTGCCTCTGTGGTTCCTGTGATAAGCAGTGACACCATGGGGTCATTTTCCTCTTCCAAAGCGTGCCCTCCCAGCTTCTTCTGACTAGAAGCCACACAGCTGGACTGGCACTTGCACAGTCACTTTTCTCATTTTATTAATTCCATCCTCAAGTAAATCAAGTTCTTCTCACTTCAATCTGCTTTTGATGGAACCCAGGCTGCATTTTATTAATTCCTCTCCTTGTCTTTAATGGTTGATTATTTCATAATTTGTCTAAAGCCTTGCACATCACTCTTGTCAGATAGCATGTCTCTATCTGCCTTGCTTGTCATTTCTCCCTTCCTTAATCACAAGCTATTGCATTTTCTGTTCTTAAATCTGGAAGTGTTACCACTCATTTGATAGACTGATTAAAATTTCTCCCTACTGCAGCTGCACTTTTATGTGCCCATTTTTTTGGCTTGTTTCCTTGATGGGAGAACCTTTGACTCTACCTTCTCGCTTCTGCTTTTGCCTTGGAGAAGATTGTTCCCATTCCAGTTGCTATCAGTCATCTTGACTTTGCTTCTGTGTTCTGTGTCAGCAACTCTCAAAATGATGTTGCTCAACTACTACATTCACTAATGCTTCTTAATGTCATAGAATCATAGAATCACAGAATGTCCTGAGTTGGAAGGGACCCACAAGGATCATCAAGTCCAACTCCTGTCCCTGCACAGGACAACCCCAAATTTACTCCATATCTCTGAGGATGTTGTCCAAGTGCTTCTCGAATATTGTCAAGCTTGGCGCTGTGACTGCCTCTCTGGGGAGCCTGTTCCAGTGCTCCACCGCCCTCTGGGTGAAGAACCTTTTCCTAATATCCAACCTAAACCTCCCCTGGCGCATCTTCCTGCCATTCCCTTGGGTCCTGGGTCCCCATCAATATTAAAAATTGAGATGAATTGTCTGTTTAATTTTTGGTCTACAGTGTATACAATCACCCAGCCCAGTCTTAACCTGCACCAACCTCACTGATTTCCTTATGCTCCTCTCATTTACATGATGATGGCATGATTTACTGTTTTTCTACTTCTGTTTTTATGTAGACTGATTTGGTGTGAATTTGGGTAGTTCTTTTGCACCCCTTTTTGACATCCAAGATACAGTTATCACTGCTGATCAGTCCTTCTTTCTGTCCCTCCAGGCCCTGCTATGTTCTGCTATTCTTGAATAGCTTGGCTGAATTTTTCTTGGTTGAATTCTTGAATAGGTTGGGTTGGCTGCTCTGATCAGAATAGTATCATAGAAAAGCTCAAGTTGAAAGGGAGTCCTGGAGATACCTGGTCCAACCTTCTGCTTTAAGTGGGGCCTTGGGTTAAGTTATCTAGGGTCCTGTCAAGCACGGTGTTGAATACTTGAAGATAGGTTCCACCACTTCTTGGGGCAACCTACTGTGATGTTTAATTTTTCTTATGCTGAAGATGCACCTTGAGCCTGTTGCATCTTTTTCTGTCACCATGCATCCATGTGAAGAGTACCTCCATCTTCTCTGTAACTACCTTTTGGGTAATGGAAGATTGTGGTTAGATACCCTCAAACCTTCTCACCTTATGGCTCGACAAACTAAATCCCTTCAGTCTTTCTTCGTAAGGAGAGGTCTCCAACCCTCTAATCACATTGGAGGCCATTGTACGAACCATCTCCTATTTTTCAGTATCTCTCCTGAGCTGGGGGGACCAAAGCTGGGTGCACTATGCTGGGTGTGGCCTGACAAGTGCCAAGGAGAATGGGAGAGAGAACATCCTGTGACCTGCTGGCTGTAGTTCTGCTGATATAGCCCAGGATACCATTTGCCTTCGCTGCTGCAAAGATGAAATGCACTTACATTCAGCTATCCACCAGCACTTCCAGGTCCTCTTTGGCATATCTACACTCCTCTCTGTCATAGTTTTCTTCTTTACTTTTGAGGCAAATTCTAAAGAATTTAGCACTTTTGACTTGCAGAAACTTCAGTCTGGATCCATGTTTACCTTTAACTTCAGACCCACTGATTAGTTCCTCTAACTTCTCAAAATGTTTCTTTTTGAAATGAAAATATCATGGTTTAACTGAAAAGTTACAACTCATGTAACAACATCCAGTCTTATTCAGAGAATTAATATCTACCATATGACACCTTTCCCAGTAGTACTTACCTTCTTAGTCATCCTGTATTTTATTATGTTTTATTTTTATCTAACCAGGGGATTGGATAGTGGACACCTTTTGTGACTCCAGAGGAATGTGTTTTACTATGATATTTTACCCAGCCCCATTTTGTTTTCTGCAAGATATTCCTTCAGACATTTTGACTATTGTCTCCTTCTGTGGCATAGAAAATTTCTTCATCACTCCTGCTTTTCCTAAACTTTGTTGTCTGTGCTCTAGGCATGCCTGCTACTTCACTATTTAATTTTCATTATTTCTGCAGCACTTCTGGGGTTACTCTAAGACCTACAGATTTCCTAAGTCTGTGATTATCAACAAAGCATAACCTTGTGATTCGCGGTGACTAGAAAAACAACATGAATCCATTCCTTCTTCAGCTAATCAACACTTCATTATTGCTGACTCCTTGCCATACAGTTCCTGCAGATACTTCTTGGAAGCAGAGGAGGAACTGATGCATCCCACCACAGCTTCTTTTGAGTGTAATTCAAGATGCAATGCCAGAAATTATAGTTTTTTTAATAGGCTTCCATGTGTGCCCAGGTATGAGAAGATTAATTACTACTTTTAAATATTTAATTGCTTCTTCTACAAATATTTATTTCTGTACACTTATCTGTCTATTCTGGTTCAAGGTCTAGTACAAACAACATTTTAATTTCCTGCTTCCCATTGCTTAGACCATTCAACTTCAGCGCTTAAACATTTCAAATAAGATATCAGAAATTGTTGCAAGATATTGTATGTCTTCATTAGCAAAAGGAGCAATGCTATAGGAGCAGAGCTGTAAGTTAAAAACACTGGCATTGAGGACCCAGCTTCCACACTGCAGTTGTTTTGAGTTTATTTTGAACTAGCTCTACTCTGTTCCTGTGGCCTGAGCTCCTGTTAACAATTGGAGAATATCAAGTGTGTTTCTGAAAACATCTTCTAGTTTTACTTTATCTGAAATGAACTCATTTTTGCAGGCTCCAAGAGTACTCCCAAATGCGACACAAGGTATGGTCAGGATGATCAGGAGACTGGTTTTAAATTCCCATGTGTAGAACAAATGGCACACTAATGTAGAAGATATCACTGATATGACATTTTATCTTATATGTGAGGGAAAAAAATTATTAGCTAATCTAAAATTTTTGGGGTATTTTTTTAGCAACTATCGAACCAGAACTGCTGTTTTTCCAAAAGAAAAATCTCTTATGGAAAGGGCAGAGAATTTCAAGTGTGCTGATGGAAACCAGAGTTGGTGTGCCTGGATTCTGAGCCCTTTGCAACTGAAATTCAACTTGTATATCTGCTTTGCAAAGCTTTGAAAGGACTATTGTACTTTGCCTATGTATGTAGAGATAGAGACAGCGTACCACAGCTAAACACCGGTGTATCATAGCTCCTCTGCTACTGATATCCACACTACCTAGATTAAAATAAAACAACCCTAGCTATGGTAGCACATGTTTCAGTTTCTCCTTCAATTTTGCTGCACAGATATGCACAGAATAGTCTAATGTGGCAAACCAGACGTATTGAAAAAGGATGAAGTAAGAGTCCAGAGCCCTGTACACATTAATATGAAACAATAAGATTAGTTTAAGTGGGAGGGTAAGGTTACTTTCATAACTCTTTTTCATAAGTTTTGGAAGTTTTTCAGAACTGCCATATAGACTTTCCTAGATATTAACTAACTCTTGAGTAATTGACAGAATGAATATGCTTTCATAACAATCAAATAGTTGTGCTAGGAAAGCTATTCCCCTCCTTACAGTAATTAACTCATATAGACACTTTAAAATATCAACACATGGTCCATGATTAGTAGAACAATCTTGCTGTTGCTTCGCTGCCAATTTTAATGAAAGTGGCAGGGGCTAAATTAGCTGTGAGACTTCTGAGTCTCTCAAATTTGGCTCAAATTGCTGACTGTTCAGAAGTTACTGATGAGGAAGGAACTGACAGCTAGAGAAACTGCATAAGTTTCATTTCCTTAGGAAAAAAGATTAGCAACCCAACTTGCCACAGTACTTACATTTTGATTACGTTAAAGTATGCTACTTGAGATTTTATTTTGTTCTTCTCCAACATTTGTTTTTTTAATTGTCTTTTTAGAAACTTGCTTTATTTTAGTTTGGGGGCAGAGACTCATTAGCCTCTTCAAAAAAGCAACAGAAACTTAGTCCTGTCATTTCTTGGTCTTTTAAGTATTTTTTGCTAACTAATTAAATCTTTACATCGCCTAAATTGGACTAGAGGGTGTCCATTCAGAGCACTTCATAGCTGTTAGTCCAGGCCTTTGAAAAAAGAAGATATGTGACTTTAAAATAAAGTGCATCTACACTCGACCCACAGTAGCTCTTCTATAGGCAGCCTTATTTCCTGTGGAGATGAAGAGGAAATGTACTTAGGGTGTGAAGCACTTCGTTTTTTAACTCCTAAAAAGCAAAGGTCTTGCATATTTCTCCTTTCACTTTAAATTCTGAATCTAACTGGAAAGTCTTTGCAAGCAAATTGCTCTCAGGAAGTCCAGTTCTAAGTAAAATGTCATCTGTGGATGGACTGCTTCTACGCCTGGCTTTCTGGTGTGCTCATAAGTGTTCTGGAGGCAGGACAGAAACAGGTAGGACCAAATCTGCATACCGATTTGCTTTTTTCTGTGAGTAAAGATGACTGGCTTGCTTAGTCACACAATTATGAATGACACTAAAGAGAATGGCAGGCAAGGGGAATCCCCACCAAACTGTCTCCTGGATTGTTTTAGAAGAAAGGATTGAATCACACAGCAGATTTCTGCTAGGAAACCTCCTGTGGATGTTTCCAAATGGTTATGACAAAAAATGCCCACTCCGTAGGCTGGTTTGAAACATTTCATGGATATTTTCTTACTGATGCTTGCTTGCTTGCTTGGTCATTGAGTTAGCCTCCAACATATGCCCTTACCTACATACTTGTGTTTGCATGTACATACGTGATATATAACTGTTATAACTTGTGTAAGGGATAACATGATATACATAAATGATCATATTTTTCCCCCAAATGCTGACATTTCAACTTAGAATATTCAATAAGGAATTAAAGCATTACAGGATTGCTTTCACTGGTGTTTTCCTCCAAATTTAAATAGGAGTGTTAATTTCCAACAATAAATGTGTCTGTATGATAAAGGTACTTAAACTGTGAAAACAAATGCAACTGTACAATGAAAACTTGAATGGCACTTGAATTCCTTGCTAAAAACTAGACCAAAAAACTCCAATGCAAATAAAACCCACAACACAGAAAATCAACATAAGGAGAAGGAATGAATCACAAAACTCAACATGCGGAGAAAATACGTTAAACATAATGGGAGGAAGATGAGTGGGGCTGGCTCACTGAAAGGTTGAAAGTCTGAAAAGTACTGTTTGGATATACTATTGAGAATGTATGGAAAGTATTATGTTGATCAGAGGGCTATGATTTCCAATGTTATCAATCTGCAACAAATTTCCAGCAGAGTCCCTGTTATCTTGGGAGGTTGCAAGCTGGCCTGTGATGAGATCAATGGACACCCCTAACTGGATATTATGATTATGTTTATGAAATCAAAGGACACCCCTAGCACATCGTGAAACTGACAGCTGATCCAAGACTAGCATCCTTGGGTCTTCTCTCCCTAAAAATAACATGGTCCTTTTGAAAAGGTGCCATGAGGTATTATCACAGATACCTGGATACAGAAGTTCAGATAGCTTTTTGGCTTCTTTTGAAGGTGGATCTGATCCTATGAACATGAAACTGAATAGCAGACTGTGAAAATACCAGACATTTCACTGGAGTTAACGTATAGAGGAAAACATGCTCTCATTTACTGGGAATTAGGGAAAGACACTGGGAGCAAAACATGTGACGGCTTTTCTATCTATTAATGTACAGCAATATATATATTCACAGGAAACAGCAGAAAGTCAGAACCACATAACACAGTTAGGCCAAATTACAGTGGAAGTGTTTTCTTAATTGATTATTTCTCTTAAAGTGAATTAAAATGTTACCTTAAAACTAACGGGGATATTTGTGGAAAATGTTGTGGAAATAGTTGTGTGCTGGCCTTATGAAGAGCAGCAGTATTAGGGAACAATTAGAAAACCTTGAAAGATCACTTTGGGGAGAACTATTTTAATAAAATACACGTTTAGTTTGTAGAAGACTTTACACCCACCAAGGCACGAAGTGCCTTATCTGCAGTCAGTATGTTGTACTGATAGCATTGGATTGATAACATTGCCTGGTTAACATTAAAAATCAACCGTATGCATATTGTAGGTGCTGCTAGTGCCTACAAAACCTAGGCAGAAGTATTTCAAAAGTCTTTAGGAAGAACCTTGAAACAACTATGTTTAAACTGTAATTTTTTCTATTTGCCTTTGTATGCTCTTAGAAGTTCTTCAATGTTTCCCCTGCAACCATGATGATTAAAAAGTGAGAAAAAA
>VZTV01120505.1:664-12913 GCA_013400875.1 Anhinga rufa
ACCAGATCTACAAAGGTCGAACTGAAATGAGAATTTAATGGAATTTTTTTTGAATTACATTAAATTCTTCTACATGGGACTAAAGTTATACACAGATGACCACAAGCAATCGAGTTACTATAAAATAACAATAACCAAGCTGCAGTAACATATTATGTGTTTTCTCTTAGTGTGCCCCTCTGGAGAAGCAAAATGAGCTTAAGCCACATGTGTACGTTTGAGACTTAAGCTAACATGTTTTTCTTTAAAAGTGAGGCAGGTTATAAGAACACACACAGTCCATTACTGCAGCTGAGCTGACAAAAAATACCTCACCAGATCATGGTAATGCTGCCCACTGTGATCAGTCCTCTGTGATCAGTGCTGCTGACACTCAAAGTGGCTTTAAATTCCCTAGGGAGCTAAACCAGCCTCAACAGAAAGCCAGTGGAGCTCTGAATTGGGAGGCTTCAGTGTTAGCTAACTAATTCATTTAAAAAATCCTTAATTTAAAAAGTTTGCTTACCTGCAGTCCCTATATTTGTAAGCTCTTTATCTCAGAAGACTCTTCATTTTTTATTTATACATGCGCCCACAGCTTGAAAAACTGTGAAGAAGAACATCACTAACAAAGAATCTTAATGTCACCGCAGGGAATGGACTATTGTCCTTCCCTTTGGAGAATGACAGGTAACAAAAATCAGTCCAAAGTAAACAAAACAAATAAGCCAAGTAATTAAAATATGCTTAATGATCTTAATTAATAATATAATAACTTACTTAATCAGCACGGCTTAGATGATGAATGTCAAGCGATCAAAAGTGCTTCTTTGGGAATGACCTAATGACAAAAATTTAGAATAGAATTCTGACTGAATCATTTTTTTTCAATAGACTGCAGAGAAGGTATTGAATTTGGGAACAACTTACCTAACCAGGCTTCTGAAAATATTTTGGCCTTTCAGATGTATCAAAATAAGTATTAACTTAGTTAAGTAGCTTAGCTTGAAAGGCATTGGTTTAGTTCTGTGGTTCTATGTGTGCATTAGTGGTTTATTCAAGCTTTACATATAGAGAACAACTGTGATGACCCTATATTTGCATACTGCCTCTTGGCCCAACAGATCCATAAGTGATTTATATACTATGTTCTATGTCTGTCCTGTGAGCACAGCTTCCAGTGAAGTCCATAAACAAAATAGCCAATGAATCAGACTCCAAACTTTCCCAAGTTCTCTTCATTAATCAGAGAAATACCTCAAGCACAACTTATCCACCCATACAACTTATTGATAGTATACAATGGATATACCATGCAAGTGAAAGCACAAGACATTAGCCATGCAAATGAGAATTCTGTACTTTGAAATTTGGACAGGACCCTGGAAACAGCACTCCTTTCTTTCCTGTAAAAAATTCCCAGATCTTCTGGGGGTATGGCCTTCCTTTTAATAGTCATACTGAGAGCACAAATCTCCCCTCTAACAAGCAAATCCACTTGGCGTGAATAGAGATGCATACAGTGCTATGGCATACTGTTGAAAAGCCTTGCTGTTCTACCCCAGTAACTGAGCAGCAGAGGTGGAAGCTCAGTACTCCCTTCTGCTGAGCAGTACATGCTGCAATGTTTCACTGATGTTTGCAGAAAGCTTTCATCAGCAGACATGCAACATATGTTTATTATATTCTGCAAAATTCAGCTTATAATTTGCAGCAGGCACTCTACCTCAGAGTTACATAAAGCCAAAGATGAAAAGTTTGAAATCATAAAACTTGAAAGCTTAATAAAACCAGCATTGCTGGTTTGGAAAAAAACATTTCACTCATATGATAGGCTCTCTTAGACATATGTTCAAGCCTTGCTTATTTTCTTTGAAGAAAACCATTGATTTGCTGAGAAAGAAAGGGCTTATCTGTAGTCGTTCCAGGGACAAAATTGCAGAAAAACTCAAAGAGAATGTTAGCCTGAATTCCAATGTGTTCTTCCACATTAGGGTATTTCATCACCACCAGAAATTTTTGCTAAATTTTCTTATTATGAGCTGACCTTCTCCTGGGTATGGTCATTTTTAAGGGTTTAAGACAAGACAACTTATAGTGCCAGAAATTGACTGCTTGTTGAAAGTTCATATGAAAGTAAATGGACCAATTATAGCCACTTGTGATTCAGAGACCCTCTGCTCCTTCTTGTGGGGCAGTCATAGATAAGTGATGATGTAGAATGGCTCCTCATAATTATTTCCTAACCCAAGTGATATATTCAGATTTTCATGTTAATTCAATTCATATCACAAACCTTACTGATTCTACTGAGGCTGATACTTGAAGAGAAGATATTTCACAAAATATGAGAGTTCATTCACCTTCCCAGTAATTTAAACTGTGATCAAGTCTTATATGCAATTTCCTTCTGCCTGCAGAGATGTCTGTACTACGTGCTACAAAAAGAGTCCTAGAAACTGGGCTTATACATACAAACTGCGTCAGGGTGCTCTTTACATCTGACACCTGGTAATTCCACTTCTCCTCCACCAGCCTTAAGTACAGACTCACTGTTGGACAGGTCTGTCTATTTCATCATCAGGATTTTGCCTTTCAGCCTGTCGATGAAGTCCACACCACCCACATGGAGAAGTCTAAAGTCTGACAGAAACACCACGGTTCCCCACTTTCAGGATAAGAGTTTTCACACCATTTATCCAAATACAGCCTGAGCTTCTCCCTTTCCCATCTTCCAGACCATGGCCCTACAGTGATCAGCGTTTCAGTAAATCACTGGCTGCCCTGTCCAGTCTTCAGCACTAGTTTTTTAACTTTTGCCATAGCTCCTTGCCTCCTGAACAAGCTCCACCATAAGAGACGCCTTAGCATACACTACTTGGCGAAGCAGTGAAGTAAGCACAGATACAGCTGATCCCTGAAAGGTCAGCCTACACTGTGATAGTGTAGCATCCATACAGTGAATCAACCACAGCCAGCTACTTTTATTCTCCCCATCCCCTCTCATTTTCTTTATTTTCTCTCTCCAGTTCTCTTTGATATTTGTTCTCCTGTTTGCAACGTTACCAGGAACTTTCTTACAGGAGGACAGGAACTTTTCTTATGCACAGGGGGACACCATCTGAATCCATGGCAGACTTACACAGGTTAAATATTTGCAAGTAGCCATAATGAATAAAGGAAGTTAATCTGCCTCTCATAGTAGTGAAAAAAACCACCCCAAATTACCTGATACAACTAATATAAAAGCATTTGTTCTTCCTCACCTTTCAAAAATAGGTTTTAGTGGCTATGCTGAACATTGCTGTCCCCACTGCCTCTTCTGGCAGCACCTTTCCTGTGGCACCAAAAAGCCTTAGAATAGATTTTGACTAATTCGCTGTTTGCATGGGGTATTTGGGCACCTCAAACTCTGTGAACTGCTTGCTCTGTCTCTTCCAGGTCCTCCTGCTTTGGTCTTGACAGTTGATAGATGTGGTTTTGACGGTGCTCCTTAAACCAGCTATCAAAAGGTTATTAAGAAGTTTAACTTAAATATAATCGATAATATTACCCTTGGATTTTGCCTTCTTTGTTCACCTAAACTACCAATCATTTCAGTACACAGTGTAAGATCAGACTCTTTTCATTTGTTTCACTTTTTCAAGAAATGTAGAGCAATACCTCAAAACCTCCCACAATACATATGTCAGAGAAATAGTCTTTAGGCAAGTTACATTGCTGAAACATCTTTACCGAGAACATAGCAGAGATTCTTAATGCACAGCACAACTAGATTAGTTTGGGAAGAATAGAGTGAAAAAAGGTGAAATTTTAGAGAAATTAGGGAGAGTGCAAAAGTGATAAAGAAGAAATATGCCTGAATATTTCAATATGCTTATTGTTCGTGCAGCAAAAAATTTATTGAAAAATTATAAGAATATATATTTTATAAAGAAATCTTATTATCAGAATAGCAAAAACATTTTTTTTTAAGAAAGAGGTCACTGATTTTGAAGAAGTCATCAGCAACAACAACAAAAATCAGAGCTGAAGATGCTGTGACAGGTAACAGATTTATCTGAAGCTGGAGAACTGTGTTTTGATGGATTTTCATATATTATCCTTTCTTCTAAAAAAAAAAATTCTTGGATTTCATCATGGCCTATTGCTAGCTCAGACAGAGGCTCTGGATTTGAACCCATAAGGTATCTGGTATGCTGCTACTTCCTCTCCTCCTATACCACATGGAAATAATCCATTAACCAAACTTTTACTTTCAGTTATTCCCTTAAAATGTAATAGCTGTATTTTTTAAAACAGGAATAGAAGTTGGACAATAAGTGAAACACAGGTGTATTTCCATAGCAACTGCAGCTAGAGGTCCTGCACCTTCCCCAGCTACATCTTCACCCACAGAGACAGCAACCCATGCAGCTTGATTCACGCAGATAAGTGTGATATACTGATAAGCCCCAAGCAATGGGTCCATGCGGTGTATTTGTACCCTGTGAATTCACATGTACTTTCTGGCAGGCCTGGAGTGAGGGAAGATCCTTCCTCCCAGGAGGTTTTACATCCCAAGGCATCACATCCTCCAGGGATGGCACCATTACTGGCATGGGGTGACAGTGGTGTCAAGCTTAGGTGAGGATAGGGAACCTCCAGCCAGCTAAGAAAAGAAATACCATATTCCAGATAAGAAATAGCTCTTGAGAAATAAAAAACAACTGGTTATAACTGCAGCACTAACATATGAGACTTCAAGTTTACCACAGAGCGTAGATAACGTGTATCCTTGCTCATCTTGCCCTCCTTATTTTAAAAATCATATGGACACATCACAAATCCAGGCTTTCTTTCTCAAGATTCTTGTCTCAAAAAGCTGGGCATTAATAGTGTAGCATACACTGGTATGCTAATAAATAAATGTATTTCTCCAAAAGGGAAAAGGAAAAGGTCCAGATTAGTTTTGAATATTCAAACAGGAAAGAATTTGGCCTATTATACAGAGCATCAAAGAAATAAAAATATAATTTTCCCCAAAAATTTTAATATTTAAAGTGTGACAAAGTTTGGGAAAAGCGATAATGTCCTTTCTTAGACCAGCTGTTATTGCTGAAAAAAAGAGAAACTTGTCTAAAACAAGAAGAGAAGCTTGTCTAAGAGAAGCTTTCCAATTCTCTCAGCTCTATTTCAGAACTGAACCAGAAGCAGAAACCTTCAAATATAAATGCTAGTTAAGAATAAATGTTCCATATTTAGCATAATAATTTTGATCAATTGGACAATCTCGCACAAAATGTAGCTTGTATTTTCGGAGTACAACAGGGTGCTGAGAAGGGAGAGGTGAAAAAGTCAGTAGTTCTAATGGAAAACAGAGAAACACACTTATTACCTAGTTCATCAGTAATGACTCAGCTTTTCCTTGCATTTCTTGTTTTAATCTTTTGACTTCATAATATAACATAAGAGAGAGTTCAGTGAGTTTTCTGGGAACTGGCTCATGGGCAGAAGATAAAATATTTTTTATTATTTCTTTCTTATTTTACAACTAATTGTACTTTAATTCCACTCATGAAAAAAAAATAATTTAAATGCAAAACATATTTTTTCTTCCATCTTCTGTGTGGCTAATACAGTTTTTAAAACATCATGCTGCTTTGCACGGAAAGTTATTATTTATCCTCCAGACTGAAACGGTTTTCCAAACAATTTTGTTCAAAAGGACTACTTATGTAAAAGCTGTGAAAACAAATCTCACTGAGACAAATATCCTTCAAGCCACATCAGGAATTATTACTGGGTTTTTTTGGAGGCAAAATTGCAAAACCTGTGGAGGCCAATGTTGCTTCAACTTCAGGTCCTGAGGTTGTGTACCTAAATGTGGGAAAAAGAGGTTTAACCAAACAAAATTTAAAGCAGAAGTGTTAGTTTAAACAATGTCTAAACCAGTTTCCATTAAAAAAATAACTACATTGCTTCATCTGTTTTTTTCTGGAAATGACCAAATTCACAGAATCACAATCACAGAACGGTAGGGGTTGGAAGGGACCTCTGGAGATCATCTTGTCCAACCCCGCTGCGTGAGCAGGCACACCCAGAGCAGGGGGCACAGGACCGCGTCCAGGCGGGGTTTGAATGTCTCCGGGGAAGGAGACTCCACAGCCTCTCTGGGCAGCCTGTGCCACTGCTCTGGCACCCTCACAGGAAAGAAGTTTTTCCTCATATTTAAGTGGAACCTCCTGTGTTCCAACTTGTGCCCATTGCCCCTTGTCCTGTCCTTGGGCACCACTGAGAAGAGTCCAGTCCCATCCTCCTGACACCCACCCTTCAGATACTTATAAGCACGGATGAGATCCCCCCTCAGTCTTTTCTCCAGGCTGAACAAACCCAGGTCTCTCAGCCTTTCCTCATAAGAGAGATGTTCCAGCCCCTTGATCATCTTCATAGCTCTTGGCTGGACTTGCTCCAGCAGCTCCCTGTCCTTCTTGAACTGGGAGGCCCAGAACTGGACACAGTACTCCAAGTGCAGATCTATTACAGCTGCTCTCAGGCACACACAGACAAATTGTCCTGTGGTAAACAAGGGTCTGAGAGTACAGCATGACCACTATAGGTGAACTGCTCATGTGCACGCTCTGGCATGGTGGTAAACAGGAGTTAGCTCTCCTCTCGGATGCAGCTGGTTAGAAGGAGCTACAAGCATGAACACGGGCAGTTACTCATCACAGTCAATAACGCTGTGCATTGGCACCCTGGCTTGCTTCTTAAACTTCTTCCCAGAAACCTGCTGTTCCCTTATGGCACATAGGGAATCACCCCCCGTAATGTGAGTTAAAATCTGTACTGACTTTCACTATCAAATAAAGAAAAAGCCCCAAAAAAAACCCTCCTAAACAATTTGGCCTACGCACCTCAGTCCTGAACACTTTTCCCAGTAATACAAAACTGGGTAGCCTTGTGCATCTGCATCTGATCTGTAGTCAGCATGACAATACAATTTTCTTCTCCCGCATGCCTTTCACTACCTTTTGGAAAAACCCATGTGAACTGGAGGACTCCTGTAGATATACCATGTGGTCTCCCAGGTACGGGCATGTCATGGTTCTGCCAGCACTCCTCAGACCACGTAGAGAGAAAGAAAGGCTATGGCCAACCAAGAGCCCTAACTGGTGCCTTCTGAAAAACTGATTTAACTTACTTTGCACTGTGGCAGGCTAAAGGTATGTGTATACGAAAATGCACACCCAAAATACACCTTGGGCATGGAGGAGGGCAGTGGCAGGAGTTGAGCCCAGATTTAAACTAGGAATGTAATCCACATGATTTCCTTCCCATTTTCAAATTTAGTCAAGGGAAAAAGATATATTTCCAGACTAAAAAAAGCAGGCAAGTTAATTATGCTGATGAGAGCTATACAGGAAAGTGCCCCAAGTGTCAGAGATCATGGACGAAAATGCTCTGCACTGACAAGAGGCCAGAGACACAATCAACAGCATAAGAAATGGAGCAAACACACATCAGAGAAGATCTGACAAGTGACATTGTTATCAACAAACAAACAGCAGGTCTGCTCACCAGCTCAGCACAAAAATTTCAGTACGGTAATGAAATTTTTACAAAGCTTCAGAGAGACAGGTGAGACAGACCACTATTACACTGTCAGTAGCATATTCCAACATCTCTGAGACATTGAAAACAGTGAATTATAGGGACACCTACTCCAGAAGCTCTCAGAGCAGGCTTGTAATTCATACTCTAAGACAGCTGGAAGGTCTTTCTAGCTATGATTTGAATGCAGTTGAGCACTGAATATATTAATTCATAGTTATTTTCCCTCTATATCCTAATCTATCTCACACATGTCTAAATAACATGACTGATTCATGCATTATTTATCTGGTGCCCAGTACTATGCCTGTCAAGGAATGCAAACTTCAGTTTAAAAGGTGTCAAGGTATATTTGGCAAGGAAGGAAATTATTTGAGTTATTCATTAGCATCAAAGAGCTTTACATGTTGTACCCACAAAACATAACCCTTTAGATCATAATTACCCCCCACTATCTTATTATTTTTGTGTACTTGGTGTGCAGAACAAAATACGTGACAGAAAGAGTGTGAACAGATCAGGCACTTTATTATCATGTTGCTCCACTCATCTGCCCAATTATGATTCATTTTGTGAGGTGAAGTAAATGATTCAGGACTGAAATACATAAAGATCACTGTTCCCTGTTTATCTTCAAGAGACTGTGAGTAGATCCAATATTTCCCAATTTAAGGTCCCCCTCATGGGGGTCTTTGAGTTAGGATAGGTCTTATTTTTCTTTAACTTCTGCATTTTCAATAAGTACTGTGTATTGGCAAGGCGCTGGTGGAAGAAGTGCTCCCTTTTATTGGCCCACAAAGCTCTAAAATTGTTATTTTCCCAAAAGCAACATGGATATGGAACAGGCTTTCCTTCATTCAAAATATTCATGGGTAGAAAATGTAGAAACTAGTAACAGTTCCATCATATCAAGCCTGCTTTGTTAATTAGGAAAATTATTTTCAAAGATTTTCACTGACCAAGCCCACTTTAACTAAAGCAAATATCACTGTTGAACAACTAAAAGGTTAATAACTTTTTTTTCCCACTTTTGTATTGCTTACTTTTACTAATCTGGTTTTGAATATTGGCCAATTCTTCAGCAGCAGTTAAGAAGAGATAGGTAATCTCAGTGGTTTTTTCCCCATTTTCCCTCTTTCCTTTTTGCTTGCTCCTGCAGTAAACTCAGGGTCATGTATTAATGACAGTACTATCTGCTCACTGAGTTCCTAAAAAGAATATTGTACCTCTTAGGATTTCCTGAATCAATGCTTCTGACCCTCCTATTCCCAAGCACATGTACAAACAAACATATCAGGTTCAGAATATCCCCTCCACCAAAACTCCCATAGTGAAGGAAATAGTGCCCAGTAGGAAAACTCAATGAGCATCTCTCTTTGTCACAATCCCATGAAAGCTTAGTTAGCATGGGAGAGAAGCTCCTTATCACTCTAACAGCTGTGATAGCTGAGGTCAGCACAGTTGCTACTGTTATGGCCACTACCGATACAGCCAGTGAACTCCTAAGAAATGCTACTCCCAGATACCCATCCCATTCTGTAATGGCTGCCATAAATATCAGAAAACTGCCCAAATTCCTCGAGTGAAAATATCCTGGAAGTGAGAGAGAGCAAAAATTGCCTTGATTTCTGACTGCAACAATTCCCACAGTCTCCTGACTGTCCTGGTTGACTCTGTGACTCAATGGCAATCCAGATCCTTTGGTTCGGAAAAACTGCCCTTGTGGTCCAAGAGTCAAAGTATTGGATGTTCCTGAACACTTGATGCAGGAGCATCACTGCCAAAGCACAGCAGCCCAAGCCATGGGATGGCAGGACAGGGGGAGGGATGAACTTTGATGCATACTTGAATGAGAAGGAAATAACACAAACCTCTCAAACTCTGCCCATAGGAAGATCCTTCTCTCTACAGCAAAAGGAAGGTAAACTGAGGATGCAAGCATGGCTCCAGACAATCTTCTAGATATAAATCTAGGAGCATAATTAACATTTTTAATGCAAAAACAAAAATATTACTCCTGTAGTCTGGTAAATAAGGTCAAAAGGAATTCAAATAAGGGTATGACAGGCACAAAAAAAAATGTGAGGATGTCGAACAGAATAGGGTTGCTACAACCTCATAAGTTCTGCTTAGGCAATGTCTACACCATGGGACTGAGCACTAAGCCAAGGCTCTGTCAGGACTGAATTCAAATACACAACATTCTCCCTGTGCACTGGTTTCCATGGGAAGTTGACTTTGACACAGGCCACAAGGCATCTTGGCCCACACAGACAAATTCCTTGCCTGGACAGTCAGGGGACCAGGACCTACTGTTGCTCCAGGTTTATAAACCTGCCCCTACAGCAATGAAGAGCTCAGCGGGGACAAGCCCTTCTCGATCTATCACAATACCCTCCAGCTGCATCCGGGAAGCATGCCCCTGTTATTAATGAATGAGATCAATACCACAGGTCCAGCATCACAAGGGTTTGATCCAGCTCCTAGCAGCAGCAAACATGGAATAAAAACTGAAAAAAAATCAGGTTGTGAAAGGGAATTTTCAACTTGTTTTGTCTGTTCTTTGTATTGACTTCTGGTGATATTTACATGAATCAGAAAAGACACTATCAGAGCATAAAAGCCACAGGTAAGAAGGAGCTGAAGAACAGTGCAAAGCAGCCTTGTCTCAGAAAGCCTCAGGTATCCTTACCCCCATGAGCCCTGGCTCTGACTATAATAGGATTGGTTTTGGATAAGAATTCATAACAAAGAAAAGGTTTGCAGAGCTTGATCTTCACTAACTGTGCAACTCCCCATATGCCCTGAGTGCCACAATATTGCATACTTTCATAAAGTACAAGAGATATGAAATGAGAGAGCAATTAAGAAAAGACAGTAAGAAAGGAGCTGCAACCCACAGGTGCTACTAGTAAATCAAGCTTATTTCCATTTCCACTACCTATCTGATGAAGGCAAGATGAATTCCCTTCCAGATTACCTTTATTTCACTGAGCAATAAAATATCACATATATACCAAACAAATAAATCTTCTCCCCAGTGTTAGAATGTGCTGGTTTTGGCTGGGGTAGAGTTAATTTTCTTCATAGTAGTTAGTATGGGGCTATGGTTTGGATTTGTGCTGAAAACAGTGCTGATAATACAGAGATGTTTTTGCTACTGCTGAGCAGCACTTCCACAGAGTCAAGGCCTTTTCTGCTTCTCAGCCCACCCCACCAGCGAGTGGGCTGGGGGTGCATGGGAAGCTGGGAGGGGACACAGCCGGGACAGCTGACCCCAGATGACCAAAGGGATATCCCACACCATATGGTGTCATGCTCAGCATATAAAGCTGGGGGAAGAAGAAGGAAGTGGGGATGTTCGTAGTAATGGCGTTCTGTCTTCCCAAGTAACTGTTACATGTGATGGAGCCCTGCTTTCCTGGAGATGGCTGAACACCTGCCTGCCAATGGGAAGCAGTGAATGAATTCCTCGCTTTGCTTTGCTTGCATGCATGGCTTTTGCTTTGCCTATAAACTGTCTTTATCCCAACACACAAGTTTCCTCACTTTTACTCTTCCAATTCTCTCCCCCATCCCACCAGAGAGGAGTGAGCAAGTGGCTGTGTGGTGCTTGGTTGCGAGCTCTATGCCACGACATAGAGCTTCCCAATCCTTTTCTCATTTTCTAAAATAATTTTATTTGTTGTTGTTTGGGTAAATATTAGAAGTACGGTGCTTTTCTCTAATTTTAAATTTTCTCAAAATCATAACTCGTGGCAGCCAAGTGTAGCTATGATTAATGCCCCAAATCTCTTCTGTTCAAGTTCCCACTGCATTTCATTCTGCAGTATCTGAGCACTCAGCACCATCTCTGGCCAGCTGCATAAAGTACAAGCTTAAATTCAAATAAACAAAAATCCCCAGTATGAAATTCACGGGACTCGGGAGAGATTAAGTTGTCATGAAGATTTTGTAGAGAAAAAGACCCTCTCTTGTCTGGAACATAAGATGCCACGAGAAGTGAAAAATGTGAAAGAGAATCTAGTTCTTTCTATAAAACTCTATAAATTTCTATAAAACTCTATAAAATTTCTATAAATTTCTGTATTGTGCATTATGCTTTTCAAGTCATGTTTTAGTTTCTCCTTGATCTACAAAGCATTAAAACCCAATACTTCCTTTTGCAGGATGACAACGCCTTTAGATTACTTTCATTATATAATAGCTGCAGAATGATGGAGAAGCAGTGAGGAAGAAATCCCTATTGGGATTTGAACCCCTATTTCCTGCTTGGTTCCTTATCATAATGAACCAAACCAAAACCACAGATCCAAAGACTCATTATTACAGAGGAAAATGCTGAATTTGAGCTTATGCATCTGAATCAAGAAAAATGCCCTCCCCAATGTTCTTACCCTATATTGAACTCTGCATCTGGATGAGGGGATTGAGTGCACCCTTAGTAAGTTTACAGATTGGGCACCAAATTGGGCAGGAATGTTGCATGCTTGATGGCAGGAAGGTTCTGCAGAGTGATCTGGACAGGCTGGATCGATGGGCAGAGCCCAACTGTATGAGGTTTAACAAGGTCAAGTGCTGGGTCCTGCACTTGGGTCACAACAACCCCATGCAACGCTACAGGCTTGGGGAAGAGTGGCTGGAAAGCTGAACAGTGGAGAAAGACCTGGGGGTGCT
>VZTV01120526.1:0-11028 GCA_013400875.1 Anhinga rufa
GTTTTTAGCAGAAGGAAATATTATAATCAATCATCTAATCCCAAAATCCACATCCCAGGATTTGCCTCTGGCTTTGCAGAAATGTTGCATGCTGCTATTGATCTTCTCTAGCATCTTTCTCAACTGACTATGGCAAAAGATCTCTCTCCTCACATTTCCATTTGATATATAGAGTTTTAATATAAACCCACAAACTATAAAGCTAGTCATAAACAAAGTCTCACGTCAGGGAGATTGAGTAACCCACTGATAACTGGTTTTCAGAAAAGCTTCAGGGTAGCAACACAACCTTGTGAAAAAACTCCCCAAGCTGCAGAAATTAAGACATCTTTCCCAGAGATCTCCGTTAGTGTAGGCGAAAGTCACTGTGCCTCAGCTTTCTGCACCTAGAAAGGCTATTTTCTCTTCCATCTGTCCAACGCGGTCTAAGCCATTTAAAAGGTGCAGTTTTTTCTAGACACAGGTAGTTCGCTCCTGGCACAAACCAGCCTTGACCTTTGATAGAGCCTTTTGAGCACTACTTCAGCTCAAATTGAATTAAGACGAGACGTGGCATCTCCCACCCCATTACTGGATAAAGGCTTGGTTTGAAGTCCTTACAGCATTGCCGCATCATTAAATATGGACCTGGGGAAGAGGGTGGCTTTGAAGAAGTAGACTCAGATCTTGCTGCCTCAGCATTTCTAACCCTACTTGCCACAAACAAGGGAGAGACTGACTTTAATGAGAACACTTTATGCCAATATTGTCACAAGTGCTCACGATTAACTATCTGATTACATTATTAAGAATTTACTCTATTTTGGAACCACAGTTCGACATTCTCAAAAGACATATCACCTTCATTAAGAGGTAGAGAAAGGCAGAAACCAAGCTTGCAAATTAAAATTTAGTTTGTCACTGATATGCTAATATAGTAGCAAACACTTATATTGTGTCGCCTGCCTGCTTGCTCTATGACTTTGAGGAGGCATATAGCTTTTTAGTGCACGTGAACAGTGTTTTGCTTCAGTCTTCCCTCAGCCTGCGGTACAGGAGTTTGTTGCTGTAGTAGCCGATTCATATCGGCATAAGAGAGCATTTATATAGTGTGGTGAAATAGAAGGAGAGCTGGATTTAAAAAAAATAAAAATCACCAAAGCAGAACTGGCCTTGCAAATATTAATGCTGCTACATTAGCAAGAGTATTTACACACTGAGCATAAAAACCACCATTGTAAACCAAATACTTCTCTGTGTCTCGAGCGCCCAGTACAGAGGGATCCCTTTTCCTCTCATTTTTAAGGTGTCTGGTTTCTAGTTTCTTGTTTTGAACAGATATCGCACAAGACTACATCACAGGACAAAAATGTGCCTCAAATCTCATTTTAATTTTGTGGTCACTCTTGTTCACTTTTTTCATATGTTCTCCATCTCACAGAACTCATTTCCCCAGCCTGGTGCTGGAGGTTGCCTGTCTATAATGAGGCTCAGCCTTCAAAATGTCAAACATAATGAAAAAGAAAAAAGTCATAACGAAATCAGCCGTAGGGACTTGAGAGGGCCTTCTGGTTAAACTTCAGCAAGTCTGCCAGTTCTCCAGCTACAAAGACAAATAGGATCTCTGCCTACATCAGAAGGGCAATTCGACACTACTACAGGATGCGAATAACCCGAGCTGACAGCACGTACGCAGTGGAGGGGGCCATATCTCCAGGTTACTGTCACTCACGCAAAATGAGCAATGCCAGCTTGTCAGACTTGGCACCAAAATAAGTAAGAGCCCAAACTACAAGAATCATGCTGCTCAAGGGCATGCAGTTCTGATTTGGGCATTACAGGCTACCTATATTAAAAAAAAAAAAAAAAAGAAGAAAAAACCCCAGAGTTCTCATGAATATGTTTGTGGAGATTCTGTAATTTTTCTTCCTCCCCCTTCCTATTGCTTCCTCTCCGCAGACACACACCAAAGAGACGGTTCAAAAGAAACACACCCCCCACGGTCCTTTGCTGGTATTAGGCTTCACCCTCCTGGGGCAGAGCAGCCCAGGGAGCTCCGAGCTGGAGCCAGGAGACACCAGATGTCCCACGCGCCCACAGCTTCAGGACTGACAGCCCACACCCTGGGCTTCCTGAGGGACGGTGCTGCCATCCAGCTGGAAAGTAGGCTCTATAGAGCCCAATTTACAAGTTCATAAGGATATTTAAGACATTATTACCTATTCATTCTCTGTCCTACGAGAGACGCTAAGAACTTGACAATTAACGCTGGTAGTACATAGGCCGACTGCAGAACCTCCCACTTTCTCAGTTCTACAGAACATGAACAAGTCCGGTGTAAAGTCTTACACTTCTTAGCCTTAGCAGGTCGCTTTGAAGAGGACTGAAACAGTCTGGGATGGTTACTTTTCTTTCCATCATCTCCTTCATACTTGTGTGCCATGAACAAACATGCGGATTGAAAATAAACGGCTCATTAATGAACACGCTTATGTTTGGGGCAGAATACTGAAGATTATCCAGCAATACAATCAGCTTTAAGTACCCATGAGTATCTCTTCACCTCCAGTACAGAAAGCCCTTATGTGAGTGCCATGCTATTTAATACATAAGGATTAACTTGCTAAGACATAAATGGGTACTGAGTGGAACGAAAAGCCTTTGGGAGAGGAGTTGACGCTGAGGAGCTGCAGAGCCACAAGACACTTCAGGTGTGAGCATGGAGGTGGCTCTGGCTGGTGACTGTGGCTCAGAAGGATGAAAACACAGCGAACGCAACAACACACAGGCTGACGGAAGAGAAGCCCGGTGATCTATAGGATACGATGTACACTTGATTGATCTTAGTGCATATTTAGTGCACTTTTCACTTAAGATTTATCTTAATTTTATGTTAATCAATACATTCAGCTTGACNAGGCTTTACAAGAAAAATAATTTAACTGGGAGTTGAGAAAGAATTAATCAATACAAAAACTCCTTTGAAAGCCAATATCTATTAGCACTGTGTAAAATATCCCTGTTTCCCTCCTGATGTTCCTGTACTCAGTTAATGACCTGGATCAATGATTTATAAGAAGCTGAACTGTGCTAACATTTCCTTCTCTATAATTAAGAAAAGAAAAAAAGTTGTGTGGATCAGTAGGATTAGCACATGTGGCAAGTGCTAAAACTGCTCTAGGGAAAGGAAGCGGACTTACTGTTTGTCTGATTGTGAAAAGAGAATTACAGAAGTGCGGAGAAGTTCTTGGAATGATTCACTTGAAAAAAAAACCAACCCCCCCCCCCCCCCCCCAAAAATGAAGGGAAGAAAAAAGAAAATGAAAGCTAATATCGCAGAAAACTGGGAAAAATCTGAATGAGTCAACTGCACTGATGTTAAAATTGTCAATCTTGTAACTACAGTTAAACCACAACTGACACCTGATCTGGTCTAAACAAAAGTGGAGAAGATGCTGTGGTGGAGAGAGATGATGATTATTTTTAGCCCCAGTGTTCTTCTATAACCTTGCTGTAAGTGTCTCACGTCAGAGATTCGGATAGATGAAGACTGAAGACAGCATGAATGGAAACGTCTGCACATCCAGATGAAAGGAGTGCTCTCCCGGACAGAGCTGCGGCACGTAGAACACAACCGAAGTGCTGGCTGCCCTGCCAGGGAAGGGTTGGACAGACAAACGGGTGGTGAAGACGGGACACCCCCACCACCGAGCCCTGTGGGTCTGGTGCACCGTGAGCCACTCAGGGGAGCTCAGGCAGCGCAAGATTCCTGCTGCTGCCGAACTCTGCAATTTCAAGGGAAAGAAAAAGTGCCCGTCTAATGCTAGCGAGCATGCAAGAGACTGGTTTCTGGATTCAGCCAGGCCAAGATTCCATGGCATTTTCCCCATTAGACAATACATGTGCTCAAAGCTCTAGCATTTTCTGGGTATGCTGATAATTTTCTGGGTACCCTGATATTTTAAACACCACTTCTGGAACCACTTACAGCTGAGGTAATTCAGATGACAATAAAGCTATACCTATTCATGCCAGCTGAAGAGCTAGTCACAAACAACAAGAAGCCAGATTACTGCTTGCAGTGAATTACGTATTCAGTGGATATATTTAAAATATTAAGAATAAAATGGTATTTTTTTTCAATAATTAAAATTACATAAAGGATGTTTTTGCTGCCGTTGCTTACATTTGTTCCTGGAACAAGTAAACAGATAGCATTGGATCTTCCATTAAAGAGCAAAGCGAGAGACTAGAAAGCTTTTCATGCTGTAGCACAAGAGTTTCCAGCCATTTTTTAATAATAAAAGCTATTCTGTTTAATATGGAAGGTTCCCCCCCAACACACAGAGTAATTAAGCCCACAGAGACTGCTGATAGCTTCTATGGCATATAAGTATTAGCAACTGTACAATTGAAAGATAAAAGGTCATTTTACTCTTTGTGAGATACGCTGTGGTTTATTAATAATGTCAAAGGTGAGCATGTTCGGGCAATATCACTCTCTGCTAATAATCAAACATCTCCGCCTTACGGAGTTGGAAACCTTACTTTGAAATAACATGCCCCTGGAATATTTAACATGTTTATACTGTCAAACGGTAGCGGCTAACTCTTCAGGTGATTTGCCAGTGTCTTCAACACTGCCTCGTAGTAACTTTAAACATTAGCTAATCAAAGCCTTTCCTGAACTAAGTGTTGATCTCAGTGTGGTTTTACCAGAATCCAGTTCAAAGGCTTTAACTTCATTTAGCAGATGATGTTAATAGATGTTAATATTCGTAAGTGAACAAA
The DNA here is from genome assembly GCA_013400875.1 of Anhinga rufa. NCBI lineage: Eukaryota > Metazoa > Chordata > Aves > Suliformes > Anhingidae > Anhinga > Anhinga rufa. The sequence continues at coordinate 4,771 of VZTV01120526.1, forward strand.
TTTGTTACTTCTAGAAAAAAAAATTCTTCAAAAACGGAGGAAAACATTAAGCAGGAAAATAACTTTCCTGTTTGAAAATAGTTATTTCCAGATGGGGAAAAGGCAACTGGATATGTCCGTATGCAAATTTAAAAAAGGCTCTCAGAGGAGAATGAGTTTCCGGTTAAGAATAAGTGAAAAACTTGGAGAAGGATCCTTTTTTTCAGAGAAATATCTCTTATTTTTTACTCGTATGAATCACCGGAACCATTGCATGTCAAACTGGCCGCTAATTTTGAGAAACCAACCTTTACATTCATAATTTCCCTGCTGTAAGGGGAATCTCTCCTGATTCTCACTGGTTTACGAGTACCACAACTCCTGCTGGTGATGATTATTGTGCAATGGCAGCGATTAAATGAGTAACTGTATTCATCCTATGAAACATAACTTAACATGAAAAAGAACTTAAAAAGTTATTTGCAGCTTAGGAGTATTAAACAAGTATGAATGACAGAGCGACAGGAAAAGGAATGGAACAAAAGTTGAAGTGAAAAATGCCCGAGAAGGGGCTTTTTAAGACTCGAGGTTTTCAAACTGAGGTTATTTTCTTTTCTTTTAACCTCTGAGGCAACCTAGTAGTAACTCATGCTCAATAAAGACATCCCAAAGGACTTCACTGCCCTTGTATATGGCAGAATACATTTTACCATACTTCCCAAGACCAAAACTAATTTCTTTCATGTCATATAATCACAATGAGGAAAGAAAATAGAAATGAGAAGTTATTTTCTGTGTAACTGCATGTGTGACACACATACCGACAGTGGCAACAGTGAAATTTCAGATTGGAGAGACTGCAGAATTCTTACATCTACTTCAAATACAGATGGTTAAATTAAACCCTCAACTTCCAGTGACCGTGCCTCCATCTCAAATAACAGCCGTAGTATTCCCGTGGTAAACTTCTCCAATAGTCAGCTAGCTATCTTCTTACTACACAACGTACAGTTTCACCCTGGAAGTAGGTTTGCTGACTTAACTTCTAGGCAGGCCTTTGCTTGTTAGACAAAGGAACATTCCAGTACGAGTTCTCTCTTACTCAGGAAGGTGCTCCCATATGGAGATTAAGGTATCTCTTAGTCCACTCTTTATAAACAATCTCAAGAGTACCTTATCATGTAGATATGTATTTGCTATGTCAGCAAGATATATCCTGACCACTGGTTTTAGCCTGCATTTTCCCCTATATTTTTAAATGAAAATTCATTCACTTACCATTGCATTTATTATAATTTGCTGTAGAGTTTGTTGGCATCACAAAATCAACAACAACAAAAAGAATACTGACTAAATTTGTTTTGACTTGTGTTTTTAAGCACTCTGGAATAAAAGCAACAATCATTTGGGGCTCAGCAGCAGCAGGCAGGGAACGTCACATTGAAAACCATAACAGATGTTCGATTACATATAATCACGGATGAGAAAAAGATAGTATTCTTACCACTTTAATTTAGTGTTTACACAAATTTCTGCATTACATTTCAAGGTATGTAAGGATTTTCTGAATAAAAGCTTTTCTTTTTTTCCTTCTGTCCTCTGGAATATATCTTTGTTACTGCTTAGTGAAAAAAAAACACATTCCCCTATGAAATTGCTTAGTCACAGATTTCTTATACATTCGATTCTAATTTTTTGTCTCTACCTGTTGCACACAAACAGCAACTAAAAAGATTATTTGATAGAGGTTTTTTTTTAAGAGATTCAGTAAATCTGTAAGTGACACTAATCTGTGAGCTGTATGACTCCCTTATACTTTTAACTGCGACACATGAGGCCTAGTTTTATGGAAAACACACCCGGTGTGTCACACAGCCTAACGCACTGCTTGGAGGGACACAGGATTTATAAAGGCTGGAGAGAGCAGGTGATATTAGATTGGACCTGCACTGCAGATGCAATTCTGCTTTAAGTTTTGCAAAACTGAGGCAATGAAGTATGAAAGAAGTGTACTTAGAAAAGCTCAGTGAAGAGCAAATCTCTCTCAAAATTCAGCTCTGCGTGTAAACACCAGTGTTTTAAGCTAAGCATTTCCAAAACTAATTTAACCTACTTTTGAAAGTGTTCATTTCCTTGGTGCAATTTGATTAGGTCTTAAATGCCCTGCAAAATCTGTGCATAACATTTTTTGAATATTTACGTGACCTTTACCAGGAAAAGTATACTTGAGAATAGTTTCCTGTAGCTACCCAAATACTGCTTACAAATTAGGTTGATAAAAGCAGCTGGTCAGCATTCATTAATGAAAAATCCTGCTCTAGTGTACTTTGTTCAAAAAAAATATTTTTTTTAAAAAAGCAGCAACACGTCTGACAACAGCACTGAATTATATTTATAATGTGTATATATACACACACATACACACACACACACACTATATCAGCAGGTATTTAGGCCCCTGCAAGAGAATTTTCAGTACACACAGTGTAACTTTTGTAAATTGTCCAGCATAACATTGTTCTGCTTTGGTGTTTCGATATTTATTTGCTGGAAGAAAGGTGGGTTTAGCCTCTTTAAGACTGATGGAGGGAATTACTATTCAGGTAGGAAATGAAAGAAGTTGCTCAGAAAATCTGAACAATTTTATATCTATCTTTCTCTTTAACCGTGTCTGCATTTAAGTGCCTTTAGCCCATAATAACAGTAATTCATTTCCTGACCTGCTCAGCTGAATGGGGAAAAAGAAACACTTTCCAAGAGAGTGAGAGTGTGAGTAGACATGCTTAACAAAATGGGGGGAAATGCTATGAGTTTGAACTTCTGAGCAAAACTTGTAAAATATTAATCTTTGTTGTCAATGTAACAAAGAAACATAATTCAAGAAACCATGCAACGTGGAGGGAAAAAACTACTTTTTGTATCTAACAACTGTATTATTAAAAATATTTCTATTCATGAGGTGGGGAGCAAGGCCTGCCCGGCTAGGTGCCTGCCACATATGGTACCTACAGCAACACAAAATTCCCCTTTTCTCCGTACACTTTTTACATTCCATCCTCAGTCGGGAATGCCTTCGTGATTTGGAAAGGCGATTAGGTTGCTTTCCCGTTATTCCAAGTAAGGGAATCAATACTAATTCACTTAGCTTTACCGTATAAGTGGCTAAAGAGATGTAACATCAGCCTCCAAAGAGGGAGATTGCTTCCTGCGTGCATAAGAATACTAATAAGAATTGGCTCAAGGTAGCCACCCAGCAAGATCTGTTCGCTAAAGCAGACTGATTAATAATCAGGAGCTTGCTCATTTTAAAATATTTGACAATTTTAAAATAAGGGAAGGTATAGCCTGGAGAGCAATATCAAACCCAGACTCTACTGCAATTATGTGAGAAAACAGAAGCATATAGCATAGATTTTGTAACCTGAAACAGATAGCAAAGAGAAATTAATTCAAAACAGAACCTCCTCAAACTCTGAATAAGTTAAAATCCACTTTGCAAACTGGGCTCTTCTCTATTCAACACTTAAACTTTGGGCTCGGATATACTGCTATGGAATAAGCATGTTACAGAGAAAACTACAGAGGAAAACTCCTTTAACGACAGTATGTGAGTTGGACTCCGACCCACAAGCGACAAATCAGCCGACTTGTGAGACACGCTTGACAGGTTACACATTTCAGATCAAAGAGCCATGGCTGGACGGAATAATACTCTGTTTGCAGAAATACGTACTTTACTTCCTCAGTTTCTTCTCTGAAGATCTCCAGGACTAAGCACTTAATACTGAATAACCTTTCCTGGAAACTCCGTGTTGCTGGTACTAGAGTCACTGAGACAACCTGAACCACAGGAGAAGGTTACATCCTTTATCTCCAGTCTCTGAGTTAATCCATCAGAAATCCATCAGTTTGCTTATCTGTAAATTCTTTTAGCACGAATATCCTCTAAAAGCAAACTCCTCTACTGCTGCAGCCAGTGAGACCAGCATTTGGTCCCCAGAGAACTACAGACCGATTCAAGCATGATTTTCGGGCTGTTTCAGGCCTAGCATTAAGCAACACCTCGGTTGCAGTAATGGCCATTCCTTCCCCCCGCCCCCGCTTAAGCTATTCTACAATAGTCTTTCTTCAAACCCCATCACTTTCAGTTTTGTCAACGACTGAGTCTTTTATACAGAGGTTTCAGTTGGCTTAAGCTATTGAGTTCCCTAGGATAAGAAATCAATAACCATTTAATATTTAAGCAGCTTACAAGCAACAATTGAGCTCTAGATGTGGCAGCAGCGTTCCAACTACAGAGGATTTTTGAAAATTAAAATTCTAGGAACTAGCAAGGTTTTAGCATGTATTACGCTTATCTCTATTTGAGGACCAAGTTCTCACTTACAGGATAAACACTGTTAACGATGCCTTCCAATGTTTACTTCTTTGCCCACCGAGTGCATCCTATTTTGGTCTGGATAAGGTAAATCTGGTTTGGGGCAGATCGTCAACAATATGGCTTTAAGAGAAAGACAACTCAGAAGTCAAACAAAGCCTCAGTGGCGAGTGTTTCAATTACCTCTTCCAGTAAAGTAGGTATTTTTGACCAATTAATCCCCAGGAAGTGATCCCTATCTGTTTTGTTCTCTCAGAATAGAATTTGCTGTGGGTCAGCTCCTGAGAATATCTTGCATGACTCTGCTGAAACAGAGCACTTACAAAGAGAGTTCACGTGCCAACCGTCTAAACGCAGCAAGATGTTATGGACAGGTTGGGAGTTCAGCACTAAGAAACCACATACTACATAATAATATAATCTATAGAGAGAGGGAGACTATATACAATATGCCTTCACACACAGATATATCCTTCAGTCTCGCAGGTGTCACTAGCAGAAAAAGACAGCTCAAAGTGCAGGTTAGGCATGAAGAAAGAGCTCAAGCAAACTCCGATACTGACCCCAACTTAAGGGCCCTCCTCTGCGTCTACATATGCGCATTGACACATAGTGATATGAACAAGTCATTTCCAAATAGGCTTTCCACTTCCAGCTGGTAGCTGGGAAGTAATCCCTGTGGGAACAGGTTAAATAAGTATAATATCTATATATATATAATTCCTGTCTGAAATCTTTAAGATCAGGGACAAATTTGGCAGAATAGACATCCTTTCTTATTGATACAGGAAGGCTTAAAAGCAAAATAATCCCTACTCTTTTATAAGCAGTGTGAATGAACACATTCTTAAGTTTTAAGGGAAATCAATATGTTATTTATTCCAAGCCTTTAAGAAGGGGTAAGAAACCTGAAACGAGGATCGTCTGGAGATAAAGAGCGTGGGTCCTTGTAATCCTCAGCTTGCCTTTTTATCCTGAGAAAATGTACTTAATTGTTGCAGATAGTTGGCTGCTCAACCGTGTGAATGATTTCCAAGCAATTCTGTTTCCCTGAAAACTCTCATTGCGAATTATTTTTGTCATCTACCAGTGCAATGACAACATTGCTGCAACACAATGTACTAATCAATTGGCATTGTCCTTTCCTGGGTGATAATTTTGTTTGTTTTCCTGTAGCCACCTCACAGCAAAAAACCCCAATTCAATTGGGAATGATGAAAGCAGTCAACTATGATTCCTTGATGATTTCTGCATGTCTCCCTGGTTTGCTTTTCCTGTAATTTCTCACTACCTAGCTACTTGGGAGTGATCTACTCGAAATATGTTCTTTCAGATGCACTGTTTGATATTTGTCTATGAAAAAAATTTTAATCCTTTTGAACTCTTGCCTTTTTTTTTAAAAATTGCTTGATGACTTTGAGCAACTATTTGGCAGCTTTGAGCAGCTCCAGAACCGATTATGTGGCTCGTAATCTGCAGAGGACAGGGCACTCCCTACTGACTCTGCAACAGGATGGATTTTCCTAGTTGTAAAAGTAATCCCAGTGATTCCTCTGGGTCTCCGAGGATATGGTATGATCTTCCAAGACAGGTGAAATGGCAGCTTTATTTTGCATTTACAGGAGTTGAACAAAAGGTAGAAATCAGCAGTCTTTTACATGACTGGATATGCAGTGACAAGTAGTTCCTGGTAGTATCCAGCCTCTAACATACATTCTTCAAGGAGGCCAAGGCTGACAGGTCGTCTTTCGCCTGATATCAATCAACAGAACAGCAACAGCAGCTAATCGCACATACTACTGAAAAACACAGGGGAACAAAGTTTGGAGAGTCAGAGGGACCTAATAGCTAAGACGCTTGGTCAGGAATCAGAAGTCTTCTGCTCATAGACACGGTTTGTC
>VZTV01120534.1:6366-17195 GCA_013400875.1 Anhinga rufa
CAGCAGAGCCGCTTCCCAGCAGGTCAGCCCCAGCCTGTGCTGGTGCCTGGGGTTGTTCCTCCCCAGGGGCAGGACCTTGCACTTGCTTTTGTTGAATTTCATGAGGATCCCCTCAGCCCAGCTCTCCAGCCTGCCCAGGGCTCGCTGGATGGCAGCACAGCCTTCTGGTGTATCAGCCACTCCTCCCAGCTTGGTGTCATCGGTGAACTTGCTGAGGCTACACTCCGTCCAGGTCATTGATGAATATATTGAACAGGACTGGACCGAGATACCATTACGGAAAGATACCATTATGGAAAGATACTATTATGGAAAGACAGAAAGGTGCAGGACCTCTTTCAACAGAACACAAGGACTACTATATTAAGCAATGCTGTAATAATGTGCAGTTTTAATGAGTTAATGGTGGAGAAAGAGCTTTCAGTCTGGTAATCTTATCAATTACAGGATCTATGTCACCTAAGATTAAACGTTTGCAGGTTAGGTTTGAGCATCTTGTCTGAGACTCCCATAATAGCATTTGAAGTATAGTCAACTTTTAGTTGTTTAGGGTTTTAGAATTTAGGGTGCAAGTCATCTAGCCAAACCTAGGCTACACTGACAAGAGCCTGTATTTGTACAGCTCTATTTCTACTATAAAGGGATCCTAGGCTTACTTAAATTTATATCCTATAAGCACTGCAATATTTCAGATGAATCCCAACGAAGTGTTCCAAACAACTGAAGTCTGATTTATTGTGTACAGAAAAGGATTAAACGTATTCAGCTTGAATGACCCAGTATAAGATCAAGGTGAGGAAAGTGTTAAGTACTCAACCACAAAAGACCTCAACTACAGAAGCACATACGGCTTTAAACCCAGAAAAATCCACCGGCTCACAAGCGCCAGCATGATCAGTAGACAACATGCCAATATATTCCCACAGAAGAACTGAAACTTGTGAAGTTAAAATGTGACTGGAAGTATCCATTACCCCTAACTCAGACACGAGGCTAACACGCTATACTTGACCAGATGTCATATTCAAGCTTAGAAGCTTTATCTAGCGGTGATGATAAAATTACTATTCTGCTGGTGACAACTTTACTGGTCCTTAAAACTGCATTAGCAATTAGCCTACTGAAACATTAAAGATAATAGTTACAGCTCCAACACAACATACCATTATATGGTGATTCAGAGACCGAAAGCATAACTAATTATAGACTGAATTTTGCAGCAAATACATTGGTAGCACTTGAGACAATATTTAAAGGCATGTGTGGGCTGTTACAAAATACTTCCAGAAACCTGAACAAAGACTTTTGCAGAGGATTATAAAACTACGTCTTTGAAGAGCAGAAGTAGCATGTTAGCCATGTCCTTTCCTCAAACCACTTTACTACACTGTCACTTACTTAGCAATGGATTAAAGTGCTTTGTACTGGAATCCTATTAGTGGCTAACACCAACACAATACAAATTCTATGTCTTGGAGGTGCAATGTTGCCGCTATGTCCTACCTGTAGCATTGGTAACACATATTTTCTCGTTACTAATAGTCTCTGTTTTCAAAGCTAATGAACACACACATATAAAAGTGTTAATGCCAGGAAAGAGGACAGTGAGGGTCACTTGTACTTGTTCACAAAGGCTGGGTTGTGTTGTTGGGTGTAACCTCCTTCCATCCTCCCCAGGGAAGGGTTAGCATACAGCCGCCCTGCTCCAGTGGGGGACTAAGCCTTCGAAACATCACTTTATCCAATGCTTTTTCCCTTAGGTATAAACTGCATCGTTTGTCTCCACCATCCATAATTTCCCCATCCCACTCACTCTCATGTATAGTAGAATGAGAAACTATCAGCAAAGCAGCCTTTATTCCCTGTCTAACCTGTGGCAGACCTGCCCTATGTGGTTGCACAGAACCACAATGCAATCTTGCCCTAAGGTATTACAGGGAGTCAGAGATGTGCATCAATATTGATCTGGCAGAATGGCTCTAGTATCTTGCCCTGGACCCCAGGATGCTGACTTGAGCCTCAGCCCAGACCGAAAGGCAAGGCTGACACAGAAATGCACCTGCAGAACCATCAGTGCCTAGGCAAATGCAAATCAGAGCCAGCAAACTCACACTTCAGAAGATGTCCTCAAAGCCTATGGTTTTATGATTAAGAGCAAGCCTGAGGTTTCTTGACTCCCCTTTTACCACATAATAACCCTCACCCTCCGAATGCTGCCCAGGTGCCCACACACACAGGAGTGTAGGTCCATCTGAGCTGCCTTTTGAGATTTTTCCCTGCCACCAGCTGCTACTCCAGAGGTTTGGAGGTGTCCTTCTGGTCCTGGGTCACATCCACCAGACACAAGTGGATGGATACCTTGGATGTCTTAAGGTGTCTCAAATGGAGCTGGATGCCTATGACTAGGTCACTGAATTTCACCCACTGCACATTAGTCAACACCATCAGTGGGGATTCAGTTCTAACTAAAGCAGATGCCCCCTGTTTGGACCATCTCTCAGCTCCACTGCCTAGATCTCCACTAATGGTAATAACATAAAGCTGTACTGCACATACAGGTATCCTAACGGAGCATCTGAACCTATTAGCTGCATCTTAGGGGACGTGGAGCCCAGCCTCAGTGACTTAAAATGATCTTTGACAACTGATTTTTCAATTTTCTTTATATTTCAGTATTCTGCATATGCAGATTTTTTGAGGTTGGCCTAACATGCAGTTATTTATTTTTCCCAGTTGTTTACACTCTCTTTAAACAACATTAAGTCTAATGCAAACCAGAGGAGTGTCCAGGTGGCCCAAGAAGTCTTTCCATCAGAACTGAAGTTTTCAATCCACACATTATAGTTGCTGCACCTCAAGTGCATCCTTAGTAGGCTGGCGGCTAACCTCACTGTGCACATCCCCGTCGACTTACAAATCTGAACCAGGCCTTTCTGCCAAGGAGATCTCAGGAGAAACAGAAGGGTGGAGTGCTCAGTATCTCAGCATGCCAAGCCAATTGCTCCAAAATGGTTAAACCTTTTACTCTACTACAGAAAAGCTGCAATTTGCCACAACAGCAGCAACTTTCTTATGACACAATGGAGCATCTTGCTGACTGTCACTAGAATATATATCTTACTGAGGGTGCCTGTGAATCTTGCCTCCTTTGGGAGTTTATATATGAGAATCTTGCTTAAAACCACTGAAGAAATGCTATTCTGCATTCCTTGTTTACATTTCTGGTATTATTTCTCTGTTTCTTGTTTGACAAGTCAGATTTTTTAAAAGAAAAAAAAAAAGCCCTCAGGAATCAAGTCAATCCTGAAGGTATTTTCTATCAGCAGACACCCAGATTACTGTTTAATTTTAGCCAGAAAATAGTTTATACAGTACCTTTCTTAGTAGCATTGTCAAGAGTCAAAGCAAACAATCTTTTATAACTCGGCTGTCTGCCATGACAAATTTCCTGGTCCAGATTCCATTTATTAATATTTATTGTTGCAGTTTTTTAGCCTCTTCACAGCAAAATACAGTGTTATAAAGAGATTGAAAGTGTCATAAGAGACAAAGGCAACATTATGAAGAGCAAAATGGCTCTAAATTTCCAAGCAAAATTCTATATGGTACATAGCAAAAAACTGATGCAGTTGCATTTCTCAAGTAATAGCATCAGTCCCAAGTGTCATGATTTTATTTCAGCTGTAGAATATTGTTTGTAGAGACTCTAAAGAAGAATCTCTAGGGATAAACCTTTCCTCTGTTTGTCTGATAATATAAACTTCAAATAGGTTGGCAAACAGGACCTAGCTGAATCATCAAGACCTGCTGATCAGTCTTCTATTTGGGCTTCAAGTTCAGATATTTTTCTCTACTTTTTAAAATCCACATTTTTTATCTCAATGAAGTTTCTTCTTTTCCTAATTACTCATTGGGCCATCATCTTTGTATGCATGTACCCATACACCAAACTAGCCAGGTTCCGCATAAACCAGAAACATGCTGAAGCACATATTTTGGAGGACATATTTTGGACAGATAACATCTTTATGACCAGTAAATACTGGAATTACCAGTTAAAAACTCTATCGCCTAATTATTCATAAGGTCAAACTGAACTGCTGTACTGATGTTAAGCCTTGTACTCCAGGAATAAATGTTAGAACTGAGATAGTGCTACAAGTGATGCAGTTTGTTGCTTCTGTAGGATCATACCTCTACAAAGGTATGTCAGGAAGAGGCCAGGGACCGTACCCAGAAATCACCAGGGATGGATTAATCTGCTTTAGCTTTATCCCAGTCCCTTTTCCTTTATGGTAAATGAAAGGAAAACAGATACTTCAAAGTCACAATCTGTCCAGTTTCAGACATTTACTTTCTCCAAAATAGGTTGGTGAACTAGACATATCCATTTTCCTTCTTTGGCTTTCACTGGAAAACAGATGATCACACCAGCTGAATTCAAGCCTGTGTAAAACTTCCCTACACAGTGTTAAGTGATGTTCATAGCCCAAACTCTGAACCAGCCAGGCAATTTAATTCACTGCGGTAGACCAGCTGGGGCACTGAAGATCAGGTTTTTCCAAAGAAATAGGCTCCCATTTAAGCACACAACAAAAAAGGAATTCTTATTTATATGTTTCTCTTAAACAGTACGCAGCATCTTTACACTCAGCAGGAAAAAAAAAAAAACAAACAGAAAATGGCTGCTGGAAGATTAGATGAAGGCCTGTCTGAAAATGCCATTCAACAGAAAAAAAATCACTTCTGTTTTTCTTGTAACAGGTTATGAGAACCTTTATCTGTGTTAGGGGGTTGGCATCTTGTCTTTCACCCTCAAATGATCTCAGGTTGCGAGGATGAGTAGCAAAGTTATTTCATACCATAAGTTTATATGTGGACAACTTGCTCCAGGTATGAGTGTTTTAAGAGGTGTACAACGACTGTGCTGACCTTGTAACATGACTAAATAATAAAGATCTGTGACAACTATGTAGTAAAATTGAGGACAGAAGTTCACAACTAAACATGCCTGTTTATTATTTACTCTAAGTTATAATTCTGTTTAAAAGTTAAAGACTAGCTCATTAGCTGGTAAATCACATTTTATTTCCACCTAATTTAGGAGTTCTGATGTGTTTGGACAGGGCTTAACATGACCCCCCCCTCAAAAAATGCTACATGTAACAACGTCCTTTCATTTGCTTTTGGTGTGATACATGAAATAGTCTTTTTTTTTTAAAAAAATCCTTTTTCTTTGTGAATCAACATCATTAGCAATCAAAGAAACTGCTATGAGCATTGAATGCAAATGACTGAACTTCTACAATTTGCATGTCCTTAATAAGCAGGCTGGCAGAGTTTGGTCATAAAGTTTACTTTGAAAGCTTCCATTGCTGTTACAGCTTGAGTCACGGTAGCAACGGTGACATTCTCGATTCCAACTAATGAATGGTTTTAGGGAGCCAGGAGTCACATCTACCATGGTGAGCGGCAGCCTGGAGCCTGCCCATTGCCACATGAACCTCTGCTCACACAAGTCTCCCTTGGTGAGGAGGCAGAATTTGAATCCACTGCAGCAAGATCTCCCTTTTTCACCGTATATTCATTGTGCATAGGTCATCTACCCTTTTTATTTCTCCTTTCTCTCATTATTGGATTAATGGACTGCCAAAATACCTAGCACACTGCAGTTGAGCAAAGTGGTCCTGCAAAAAGGACATTGAGCCCGTTTACAAAACCAGAAGATACCGAGAGGTGAAGGAGAATGTCCAAGGGCATACAGAAAATGTATGCCAGTGCTTGAAAACAGGTCCTCAAAATTCAAGTCTAGTATCCGGAGGCTTAGAAACCAAGGAGTAAGAACAGGCAGCTGTCATTGAATTATTGGTAGATTGCCTTGGGGAAGCAAATGCAAAATATCTCGTACAATACAGACAGAGCTAGAGAGGCAAAAAAAAATCAAACATGAAGTCAAACAAAACTAGTTGCCTGGCTAGCCAGGTTTTCTACCTCTAAACTCCATGATCTGGATGGTTATTTTCATCATCTCAGTGAGTCGCAATAACCAGCAGAGTGACACGAACCAAACTGAAAACTGGGGAAAATAACTCCGATCCCTTTGATTAAAAAGAATCAATAATGCAGCGTGAAAGGCTTCAGCAGGTAGCAAGGGCTGATGACTCAGGGGGCACAATGGAAAAGGCCAAGTGAGCAAAACACAGAGCAGCCTTCTCCTCTCCCGCGACTGCTAGCGGGTGGAGCGGGGACACGGCTGCAGCTCGCAGGCAAGCGCAATAACTCTGCTGAATATTGCAATCTATAGTTCACTGACCCCAAATGATTACTGAACTCCTCTCATGTGTTCAGTAATTTTCTGTCCTGGTTCATCGAGATTCAAGTGGGCAACCCAAAAGAAACAAAACTCTTTAGCCCTGCTTAGAAAAACAAATAAAAAGGTGAAATCACAGCCTCCTGCTTCCCGTCATAATTTTTTAATGTTGTCTTGGAGAGTTGGTTTTAAAACCTCTTTCAGATCTAGCCACAAGAGTAGCCACCTCACTGATTCACTGTGAAATGGCCTTATCGTTAGAGAGACAGTTCGAGACAACATCCAATGAAACCTGCCAGCGGACAACTTCAGCACAGCCTTGTGCCCCAGCTTAGAAAGGTGCCGAGGGACAGGTTGAGCCCCTGAGATCACTCTGGTGCTCCCACACCTTGCAGAAGCCCTAAAATCCCTGCTGTGGCCAAGCAATTAGTATGACATTAAGTCAAAGACATTTCTTTAAATTGAGTAAACTCACAAAAGAACCAAGAGCTCCAGGAATTTGCACAGGCAGAATTTTGCTGGTCAAGCAGACAAAGTTGATATTGTATTATTTTTCCTTTATTTTCATTTCAGGAGAAAAAGTGGGTGTTTTTTTTTGGGGGGGGGAGTTGCCCCCATGGAATCCCCAAAAAAAACCTAATTTTTTTTTTTTTTTGGATTTAAAATTGCCCATGTTGCTTAAAAACAAGACGATGTTATCAAATATGTGTTCTGAAGACGTGCCTACCTTCAGCCATGGGATTATCATGTCTGCTGCTCAAGAGGGACTTGGGAAGCTGTAACAACCCATACTCCCATACTCACACAAGAGGCTCTGAATATATTTGCTGTGATATTTGGACCCCTGCCCACGTTTGAGCCCTGCTATTCAAATGACTTCGGGCACACAGAGTCACCTTTCCTGGCCATTGCTCAGGCTTTGGTGTCTCTTTGGTCCCCGTAACCATCCCTTACCATTGTAGGGCAGGACAGCAGAGAAGAGCCAAGCTTCCTGGTGGAGCTCAGACTTGTGCGGTCTAGTCTGTAAGCTACACAGAAATGCTAGAAACTCCTCGGTGTCTGGATGCAAGGGACTTCTCAGCTCCTACTTTGTCCTCTAGGCTTGCTCGACTTCCCTTCTCTTCCAGTATGATCCCATAAGTACCAGTCAGCTGGCAGGCTACAAACACCACCATCCTTGAGCCAGGCCCCTATCTTAGCCCGACGCCAGAAAGCAACAGTGAACAGACTCTTAATTGTTCAAATATTCACTGCATGAAGCAAATTTTTATATGAATATTTCATACAGGCAATTTTTTAAGTAAATTGCTACTCTCCTCTGAATCTGCTCTATCGAGAAGTTGCCACCTGTGTCAGCCACTAGAAATTGTGAAAATAACACTGGTCTTCCCAACACAAGGAGGATGGTTTATTTGCAGTTTAATATTATCTCCTGTTTTTACTGCAGGCAGCAGCATTCTCTGTTGTTGACACCGCAATACAGATGAGTTTTAATTCTGTTCAGCTACACAAACATATGCACATGTTCCTCCAGTAGTCAGCAACAAAAGCAAAACAGACTCAACTTCTATAAACATCAAACACAGCCCACATGCTTGAGGTACATAAAAACATTTGGCACAGTACAAAATTTATAGCAACCCTTTTAGTGCAAGATGCATCACAGCAAAATCTTGATTTGACTAAGTGTTTGATATTCTCATGCAGCCATTACTGCTAACAGGATTCATAAGTCACATTCCTTTAGCATATGTAACTTTAAAGGGGACCATTCACTTCGTAGTTAAATCTTACTATAAATTTTGCCAGAGGAAAACCTGCAAAGGATGCAGTCATCCTTACCAGCCAAGGGAGACAAATATCCAATTTACAATGATCTAAAAGATTTGGACTCAAGGATGAAAAGGAAATATTAAATTTTTTCACCATGTTTGCAAAGTTTCTACTGCAATAAAGCTCCTGCCTCTGAGAATCTAGGTGCCATACAAATGCAAACAGAGTAGCAGCATGGTAGCATATAGATGTATGATCGTAAGCAAGGGAATGAGTTTTAGATGATCCCAGTTGATTATCGGGATGTGGGAAGGGAGATAGCAGGAGGCTGACTCCTGTTTATAAGGGGAAAAGAAAGCAAATCCATCTACCACTGTCAGTGATGTGTTAAAAACTTAGGCACACCTTCAAAACATTACATTTCCGTTTTCTTAGATGGTTGCATGAATAGTGCAATAGGGAATTATAAGACCACCTTAACCATTAAGGTCGAAGCAGCTGAGGTTACTGTTCCTCAGCTGACACCTAGGAGTTAAATTTTATCTGCCGCAAAGCAAAGGAAAATCAATTCACCCAGACTGTCAGGGAAGAGTACAAAAGAGCAGAAGGGGAGCATCCACATGGCCAGCTACTGCATCTCAGCTGGGATGCAGGTACCACCTACACTGGCCTGATCCCTCGGACAGCAAAGATCTCCCCACAGGATGCCATTCCACATTCCCTGCAAGCTTAATTCTCAGCTACAGTCATCTCAACTTCTGTCCTGTAAAGGCTTCTTTCCCCACACCTGGAAGAGATTACTTTTAAGAAAGACAGAGACCTCCTAGGTCAAGAGAGCCATCAATTTCTGCTTCCCAGCAAAGCCCTTCACACTCCTAAGGGAAACTTCTGATGGGAAACATTCCCAAAACTGGGGAGCATAATATTAATGTGTAGAAGCAAAAATAAAATTTGTTTCAGCAGTGGCCTGTATCTTGAGACGCTTTGTATTAGGTTTTAGATGAGAATATTGACAAAACCCAACTTAATCTGAAGAGGGATTTAAAGATCTAATACTACCTCTCTTGTACTCACCAATTTAGGACTCAGTACAGCTCATACTTGCTGCTTACCAGCAGGACACCTTCAGATAATTTGATTCTGGCAATAGCATAACACTTTTTCTAATCATGGCAGACTCCCCCACCAGTTGTGCTCTGGAAGCCCTCGCTATGGTTTCTCGCGCTGTGGTGCCTTTGTAAATGCTGCAGCTCATAGCTGCCACGTACAGCGCTACATGATAAAAATTAAGACACTTCATGTGAAGCTTTGAACACTTCTCTGAGGGGAAGCTGCCTTCTTATTTAGACTGGCAGAACCAGAAATTAATCTAATAAAGCTGTAGTGGAAGAGACGTGGGGGAGAGAAAACTTTTTTCTTCTCACAAGGAGGTCCCTCCATCCCACTGCCTGGAGGAACGAGGAACTAGTCCCTTAGGATTGCTCACACGTGTTTGGAGGTCCATTTGGAATCACAAGCTGTAGTTTGTTAACACACAAAATAAACTGAGCAGTGCTGCAGAGGGCTAAAACAACTTTAAAGGCTTCTAACAAAGGTATATTGTCACCTGCAGCTGATGTCTTCAGAGGATGGAGGTGTCACCAGAGCTGCTACTAGGCAGCTGCCATCTGAATGCCTAGTAGGTGCTATTAACCAGCTGAGCATGCCCAAATATGTTGTTTTGTTTTCCATGGTGAGATTTCACCCCTGAAGTAGGAAATCTCTATCACTGGCTCTCCTAAGCCTGTGGAGACATCAGCTTTCAGGAGGGGTCCGTATCTTAGTGTCTCAGAGCATATTCCCCTCTCCTGCCAGGACCACAAGGAAAGGAAGGAACTGGAAGGCAAATCTATTCACTGAGCTTGTCCTAAGTCTTCAGGTTCAGGAAGCACTCAGCTGGATGACAGGAGTCCTGTGGCCCATATCTCTGCTCCCTGGACGGGTTCTCCACTTTTCCTAGCACCTTTTATATATAAACTCAAAAGCACTGCAGGAGCTGTGACCAGACTCCCCGTGCATTCCCACTCCCAAATGGGTAGTGCAACCTCTTGCCTCCACTTCTATGGTCTCTTAGTCCTCCGTACTACTGGAAGGAAAGCAGTTCCACATATTCAAGTCATTTTTAGGAATTGCAAAGCTGATAAGTATTCAGTGAAGGTTAATTTTGACCCTTTTTATTTGAATAAAAGTGTAAGTTTGTCATTGGAGTTTCATTTTTAAGCATGTGAGTTAAACAGTGGTAGAAATCTGTGTGAACAGGAACTGAACACACTTCAGACAGTCAGTGACTAACATTCAAGATAATTTTCTCTATGGCTGATTTATTTATCTGTAGTACAGTGCAATTAAGAGAACAAGCCATGTTTCAGCAAGACAATGATGGTGCTGAGTTAGCAGATGTATGTCACAGGGAGATGCTCAACCTGCTCCTCACAAGATCTGAGATCCCAGATTTATACTGTCTTCAGATCTTTGCAAGTTTCCAACTCCCTTTAATCACAGTTCAGTCCCCTCTGCACATCCCTCTCTATCAGGCAGTCTCCTAATTTCTTGTGTGCTTCCCAACACAATCCAGGCTCAGCCTGAGCACTGCTTTACACATGCTCTGAGACTGCAACCGTCCCCTTTGCAGGTCACCTTTTCAGTAAGTGTGAACTAAACCTGAAGATGAATCTTTATGCAACAAGCATATCCAAAAGCTTGTTAG